>JAGFPH010003599.1:0-19924 GCA_018207615.1 Philaenus spumarius | reverse complement strand
TCATTTGCTTGTGCTTTCTCGCGCGGCATCAGTTGATTTAGACTACAATATTACAACGATGATTACAATGTTAAAATACGTTTTAGAAGAAATTTGTAGGTACAAAAATTAAAGTTTAAAACATTTCCTTTCCAATGGTTTTTGTTTTATTGAGATTGGTTAATATTTAATGGTTTAAATATTCGATACAAGTTATGTTGTTTGAGACTACTCAATAAACAAAACAAAAATATAATAACCCAAAGCCCCCACAGCCCCCACAGCCCCCCTGGATCCGCCAATGTCATAAAGAAGCTTGCTTATTATAGGCCTTAACTTCATAATTTTGAAATAGACTCAGGTTTCTTGGAATATTACTGAAAATCATCTCTGAAACGTAATTTGAGTTAGTCGTGGATATAAAGCCTATCTGTTCTTATACCCACTGTTTGATAATGTCGAGTAAAATGCGAATGACTCAAAATGGAATTGAATTCCCACTCGAATGTAATTTAATATACCTATAAAGACAATCACAATGGATCTAAGTGCTATAGGAAGGGATATTGTTTTAGATATGTTATGGGTTAAAACATTTTGATCGAACCATTTTTTCACTACCGACAAATCCTTTAGGCCTACAACCTTCCCTTGTACTTCTTCCCAACTTTTACCCTCGAATAAAATGGCCTCGTCCACAAATAGGTAAAAGTTCCCATCAATATTGATTTTAGACAAATTATTTTTGTAAATAAAAAACAGAATGGGTCCTAACATTGACCCCTGGATGACGCCATATTCCAGAAGCTGACACTATTTCACTATTTACTCCACACACTGGCACCATTTGTTTCCTGTTCGACAAATAGCTTTTGAACCGTGAGTACGCGTTACCACGAAACCCAATTAAGTCGAATTTATTAAGTAATATTTGTCTTTCTACCGAAACGAAAGCTTCAGTTAAATTAAGCATGTTGTTACATTGCCAACGTAAGCAACGAAACTTCTTATTTCGCAAATAATTTCAACTTACAATTGCCGCTAGTGGCGTTGTAAGTATCCGATATTTGGTGAAAATTGATGTAATGCGATTTATATTTCCCCCTTACCAACAGATAGAAGAATATGTTGGGGTGGTTTCTTGGAACCCAACACTTTGTTCCGTCTCGCGTTCAAGAACAACAAACACCAATTACTGTTTCTGAGAAGCAACTTTCTACCGTCTCGTGTGTTTCAGTTCTCTGTAATCAGTAAATTTAAATTTTCCAAGGCTTACTAAAGAAATGACAATTCGAATTTAATACATTTGAATAATTAATTATACTTAAAATATAATTTTAAAATAGCGACTAAAATAAGAATGTTTTTGAAAAACACTTTTTTTGTGAAAAAGTAACTTTATCTCCAAATTAATTACAAATCGTTTGACAGAAATAGCAACAACAACAACAAAATTTCAGTACGTTGATTGTTAGAATATAAATATGGTGCTTGATTGAACATTTCTTAAGGGGACTTGCCACGTCTATGTTATTCCATGTTAACCAAATGCACATTTTCTCAAGAACCATGAGACATAGGCAAACAGAGTTAAGGGTCTGCAGTAGTGGCGGCCATCTTGGATTTTTATCCCATAAGAGCAATGTTAAATTTCAAACCATTTATTTCGTTTACTTTTTATCATAAAATTACCAACAAGGTCTCATTTTAAGCACAGTCACAATACACATCCGTCTTGCAATTTACATTTTTTAAAATTTCTTTCATTTGTCAAGTAACTGACATTTTGTAAGTACAAAGTTTGAATTTTTTTCCTAACACAATAAAAAATGTATAATGACAAAATAATTTGCAAACTGGATCCGAAATTTTAAAAAGAATATTCAGTTTTTTTTTCAACACTCAATTACAAAAGATAGACTTATAAAATGGTTTGAAATGAGGCAATGTCAAAGCGTTCAGCTGCAAGAAATTGCACTGTTTAGATAGGGATACAGTGAGAAGCGGTTGCGTTTCCGGTTGCTTTCTCGTTTACTGGAGCAGACCCTTAAGTTTAACATGTGTAACTGTTTATCTGTCTGTGGCATCGTAGCTCCCAAACGGATGACCCTATTTTGATTTAGTTTTTTTCTGAAAGGTGACTTGATCGAGAATGTTCTTAGCTATATTTAGATCAAATATTTTCAGCCGTGCAGGGGTTTTTAAAATTTTTAATTTATCTGTTATCTTGGTAACACATATATTGCATCAAGTTTTGTTCGAGGATTGTATTGACATTGTTACTGTGATTATACAGTATTTAAAAAATAATAATTCATACGAAAAATATGTTTACTTATAAACCAGTTATTAGTCTGGCATTTCTCGTGAATTTTGTACAGTTAAATTTTTGTTTTGAATAAAATAATAGATTTTTATGTATCAGTAGTGTATACATTTTATAAATCCTAACCTTTTTTGTTTCAGGTAAGAAAATGCTCTATTCACCTAGTTGGTATGTAGTATTGTTAAATTACTCTTCAATTTAATGAAACAATAATATTTTTAAACATTATCGTCTACAAGTTGGTCTGTTCTAAGCCGATAAGCACCATCGCATTTTTTAGTATACTGGGTGTAAAACCCTTTCAGGACTTTGGGATATGATTCCTCATACAAAAAGGAAGAAAAAAGTTCATATAAACATAGGCCCAAAAACGCTTTGTTTTCCATATATTCGCCAATTTGATTTTGCACAAAATAATTCATATCTAGAGATCGGTTTGACTGATTAAGTTCAAACTTGGCATGAAGTTGAACTTAATAATGTTATATCTCAAGAAAAATAAGCGATTAAATCTAATCATGCGTTTCAAAATGGCGGCTGTTTGAAAATTTCAAACCTAAATTACTTAAAAACCATATATTTTAACAAAAAATTTCAAGGCACCTTTTTTGTAGCCCTATTTGATTTCCTATCGGGATATTGTAGCTGCCATCACAATCGGGTGAAGAATAATTAAGTTATCTATACATATAAAAGCGAAAACCCACTGACTCACTGACTCACTGACTCACTCATCACGATTTCTCAAGAACTACCGAACGGATTGGAATGAAATTTGGTATGTAGCTTCCTCTAGGGCCATAGGTGCTCACTAAGAAAGGGTTTGAAAAAATTCGAAATTTTAGGGGGGTTTGGGGGAATCAAAGTTGTTAAAAAACGATTTCTTCAAAACTACCGAACGGATTGGAATGAAATTTAGTATGTAGCTTCCTCTAGGACCATAGGTGCTCACTAAGAAAGGGTTTGAAAAAATTCGAAATTTTAGGGGGGTTTAGGGGGATCAAAGTTATTAAAAAACGATTTCTTCAAAACTACTTAACGGATTGGAATGAAATTTAGTATGTAGCTTCCTCTAGGGCCATAGGTGCTCACTAAGAAAGGGTTTGAAAAAATTAGAAATTTTAGGGGGGTTTGGGGGGATCAAAGTTGTTAAAAAACTATTTCTTCATAACTACCGAATGGATTGGAATGAAATTTGGTATGCAGCTTCCTCTAGGGCCATAGGTGCTCACTTAGGAAGGGTTTGAAAAAAATTGAAATTTTAGGGGGGTTTAGGGGGATCAAAGTTATTAAAAAACGATCTCTTCAAAACTACTGAACGGATTGGAATGAAATTTGGTATGTAGCTTCCTCTAAGGTCATAAGTGTTCACTAAAAAAGGGTTTTAAAAAATTCGAAATTTTAGGGGGTTTGGGGGGTAAACATTACTAAATCACGATTTCTCAAAAATTACCGAACAGATTGGAATGAAATTTGGTATGTAGCTTCATCTAGGGCCATAGGCGATCGCTGAGAAAGGGTTTAATAAAATTAGAAATTTTAGGGGGGTGTGGGAGGATCAAAGTTATTAAATCACGATTTCTTCAAAACTACCAAACGGATTGGAATGAAATTTGGTATGTAGCTTCCTCTACGGCCATAGGTGCTCACTAAGAAAGGGTATGAAAAATTTCGAAATTTTAGGAGGGGTTTGGGGGGATCAAAGTTACTAAAATCATAATTTCAGATCTTTTATTATTATTACAATTGTGCTTTTATTATTTAAGATCTATATATATATATATAAAAGAAAATTCCCACTCACTGACTGACCACTTAAAAAGAATACAATTACTCTAAAAAGACTGAAAATACCAACCACCACGGGCAACGCCGTACGGGTCAGCTAGTGTGTAATAAGTGGTTTGTTCAACCCGGCATCCTGTACCAACATAGCTATAGAAGTTCCAACGTGTGGTCTTAAGCACACCCAATGTTTTTTTTTTTTTTTGTATTAGAATGAAATTTTGTCAAGGTTTATCTAAACAAATTTACGTATGACATTATTCTGCACATTTTGTTTTTTACACGACCTTATAGCTCGCTTGGTTCCCTCAAAATCGTTGGAAATGTAAAATTCTATAGATGTACCCGGTTCCAAATCCACGTGGGGATTTTACAGTGTGAGCATCTTCTGACCCGAGGCGTCGGTCGACTTCTGCGAGCGAAGGGAAGCAGTCCATAACCAGAGGCCTCAAAATCGAGGTGCAAACTCGCAAAGCTCCATTTTCGCTGGAGGCTCAGGTGCAAACAAATTTTACTAATAGATTTCTTACAGCAGCTACCAGCGCCTTTGTAGGTAGACTAATTTCCTAAATAGTTAGTTGAATCCCTAAAACATAAAAACTTGATTTTGGAAATTTGCTAAACTTACGTCAGCGGTTCAGATGCGTGATCGAATTATTTTTGTATTTGTGATTTAACTTTATAACTACTTTTTAAATTACAATGAAACTTTTACGGATTTAATATTTCCCGAAATGGTCCGAGAGAGTTGCTAGTTAATAAGTTAAGTGTAAGAGCCATTAGTAGATCTAATTACAGCAAATATAAATTGCAAAGTTAATTACGTTGTAGCTCTTCCTAAGTTTGTGTTTTGAATAAAAAGGTCTTTTTAAATGTAAAACTCTTTTAAATAGTTAAACTGTTCTAATTATGCAGGTACAAATTATTGCGCAGTTAATGTCTCCTCTGTACCATTGAAGAAACAACACTTCAATGTCTGTACCGCAACCATGCGTGACGATCTGGCAGTCTTATTATTCCGGGAGTAATTTCTCAATGTGTCTTTCATTCATAGAAGCTTCATAAATATAAATAGATGGGAACGTCAACATCTGTAATACAGCAAAAGGCTTCGTAAGGAAGAACAAACCTCCTTGGTGATATTATATACTATTCTGTTTTCACGTACAGAGTCGATCCGACTGTAATAAGTAGGCTGTTTCCAGACCGAAAGGCATTTTTTATTATAAATGCAAAACATACAATTTTTAGTTTGAAATAAATTTACGCCTAGATGATTTATCCTCGTCACCACTGTTACCTCGAAAATAAGTAGTTGACCAATAACTTTAAATGGGAAATTTTTCAGTGGATTTATAAAAGGTTACCTTGACAGCAGTTTCATAAAAGAGGGTTCCCGAAGCCTTCTTTAATTCTCAAAAAGGGCGAGTTCGATGTGAGCTGCTGCCTGATTGAGGGATCATATAAGACCTTATGATTTAGATGCAGTGTTGCCTTGGAGCAGGTCATATAAACCTCGGAAATAATCATATTAACCCCTAAACGTATTACTTAAAGACCATAACGTATGGCGCAACTTTTATAGTAAGAGGGCGTTAGTAAAGCCAACAGTGGTTGACATGTTTTAAAACTGACAGGATATGACTAGTTATCTGTTCTTCCGATTATTTTGTAACTTATTATTTAGTACAACCATAGATCATGAATAATAAATAGATCCATACGGCGGCAGTGTGGCGAAAATTAGGTTGTCGGGAAAATAGTACATGATCGCGCCGCGAGGTAGCGCTAGGGAGAAATCATTGGTAGCATTGGTGTTTCACACAGCTTCCGTCGTTTCCCCAATAGATAGCGCCACTATCGTCGAATTTCCAGTGGAACGAAATATTGCATTGGATCGGAGTTCTATTAGGTTATCCAAATACAATGGTACAACACTTAAGGCTCGGCAGTCCCAGCCACCATCTTGAATTTCAACTCCCATAAGAGCAATGTTAAACGGGTAGTAAGATTACTGGAGTAATAACGATAAGAAAATAATTTATGAATGTATCATTTTAAAGGTTAACACAGTCCGAATGTGGACATCTTTTAATTTAAAATTTTATTTTTAACTAAATTTGTTCTTTGACTTAACTCAAAATCAAAGTTTGGGCTTTGTTTTATTTAATAATGCAAATATCAAAAATGTAAAAAGATCACCACATTCGAAGTTAAATTACCTTTCAGATAAAAGTACTTTCAATAATTTTGGATAATTGATGACGAAAAACCCACGTTATTGTGAAAGCATGTACGCGCCGAATTTGTGTTCCTACTCGAGTATTTAGCCTGCACTCTGGTGGTTATTACATCAACTTGTTGCTCGTGGAGGAATACTAGAAAAATAATATATCCGTTAATGTTCATTGTGTGAGAGAAAGCTGTGTTTAATAACACTTTCTACCATACATTGTCACGCATGCACATTTCAGTACGTTTACATTCAGGGTTAAGTCTGTAGCCCTCTATTTTCCGCCTTTATGAAGTTGCCCTATATTTGCTAGCGGAAGAATGAAAAACTAGTAGACTCAATGCTAGTAGTGTACAGCTCTGCCACTTGGAGAGCTGCGGTCTACTCAGAAATATTTTTTCACTCCTGCCGAGACTTAATTGTAACCCCTAGAGGACATACAGAGTTCGCCATAGTACAGTTAGAATAGGAATGCATTGAAATTAACAAATCAATTTCAAAGAACTGGTGACCAAAACATTAAATTTCTAGTTTAAAGTAGAAAATTTAATCCTATTCCTTTTCTTCCAGTTATTTCCGATTTATAAATGTTGTAAGTTAATAAGGCATATTTCTAGCCCACCAAAGGAAGAACAAATTTTTTAAGTTGTCCAAAAGTTATCCGAGTCTATTGGATTTGTTTCTTGACCAAGCCAAGGTCCGTTTTACTTTGACTGTTCGTCATTTCGTCTGTGGTCTGTCTGTCTGTCTCACGATTACGGCTACACGCCTTGACCGATTGTGATAATCTTCTGCATGAATGTTCCTTATTCCTAGGCCGAGCGATGTATACATATGGTTTTTTCCATTTTATATTTTTAACCCCTTAAATAAAATAAAAATGGCGGCCTCACAGTTTCTCTCAGTGTAAGCTTTTTCCAAACCCAGTTTGTGGCTTAGCCGTTAGTCGAATTAAAAAACTAATATTATTTTGCTAGTAGCAAATTAGATTTTCAACAAAATTGCATTCTTGATTTTTTTCATATCTCTAACGGTAAGCTCACAAAATGGCCGCAAACTTAAAATTTCTTCAAAATCGTCCAAGTTTTTGTATTTTAACCATGTTTTTATACGTTTATTCTAAACCAATTTAAAAGTGTTCCGTAGCTTTTTTGTGGATAAAGGTTCAAAGAATTCATGTATGCCAGTAAAAAAATGATTGAAGTAAAATTGACAAAGTTATTAGCCCAAGAAACAAGCATGTTCAGTAACGAAAGGACAAAGTCCAACTTTAGGCCTACATAAAAAGTAGTAAAAAATTTTGTATTTTTTCATAAATTTAAAAAAGTTTCGTAATTTAGTTCTAAATAGAACTGTAAAAAAATATTTTTCATTTTCAAATTTCTTGTTTTGAAAACACCAGTTTTTATGTTCCTACTACAAGACTGCTAACAAACCTAGGCTTATTTTAAAAAGTAATTTAGAAATATATCCTTTCCCCAAAATTGACATATTATTATAAGAAAGTGTAGAGAATAAATCAAAGAATTATTATTTCTAATATTGGAATATGATATGGGACTGTAAATACACTATTGAGTTTTAGTTATTTGAGTATGTAGGCTAAATATTTAATTCTATGTTTTCCTTCAATACACGCTATACTTTTAGCTACCTTACGCATTATTAACCTAAATAAAACACAATGCCCCCTAAAAGAAAATCTTTAGCAGTTAAAGCTCAAGATAAGAAAAAAACGAGAACTAGAAACCACGGAATCGCGGGAATTGCAAAATAATATTTCACTGGCTAAATCTTCTGCTTAATTCCTTACTGGCACACTATTTTTAACCTAAAACCACATTTGTTATTTCAACGAGCGAGGTCTAATGTTCACAGATCTACTAGTAGTATAGGTAGTAGCATTTAGGATGGCGCGTGGTTTGCGCAGAAGCAGTAATGCCCTTCTCCCTCCAACATCAGTCTTTGTCGTTTTGTAAGAAAAATACAGTCTGTGTCAAATCCATCGATTAGAGGGTCGCCGAGCAATTTTTAGCATTGAACGCGCTTTCAATTGCAAGCTTCTGCACAGTACTAGGATTATTTAAATAGGACAAATTTTATATATTTGTAATCGGCGTGATATATTGCAACTAACAGTATAAATATCTTCCAGTTTAGTAAATGTTCGGAATTTATACAATAACAAATACTTCGATTTTTTTAATCGGGACATGAAAAAGTAATAAAGCGTAAACTTTTTTTATTTTTAGGGTAGAAAGAAACTTCCAGCGGCAAAGTTGTAGAAAATTAGTTGATCTACATATTTTATTTCAAACATTTTTCTGTCAGATGTTTGGTTTGTCCACAAATCGCTTGCAAATAAGCGCAACCAATATTATCAGGTAATAGCCTAATGTAAACATTTTGTTTTTTCTTTTTCTTATATCTATAGTTAATTTATAATAATTAACTGAATTGAAGAGCGGGACAGTTATTTATTTAATGTAATGTAAATATATTGTTTTTTTTTCCTTTTTTTTATATCTATACTAAATTCATAAGAAACTACTTGAAGAGTTGGACAGTAAATTATTTAATGTAATGTAAATATACTATTTTTCTATTTACTTATATCTATAGTAAATTTATAATAAACTACTTTTTATTATAAGTAATAAAATAGCCTTTAATTTAAATCGTATTTTAAGCGTGTTTAGTACATGTTTTATTTAAAATGTCTAGTTATCATAAGTAAATAAGCCAACATAACTAGGGTTGACTGTACAATGCCCCGCCTAAACTTAGGAGGGGAAGTGTGGTGGGATAGGTACTCTGTCTCACTCGCACTACCCGCCCTACGCGCCATCCTATATGTTTTTATCTATACATATCAGGAAGAGCCAATCATTTCTTTAACATAAGATTGTCCTTTCAATAATTATTGTCTACACCTCCTAATTTCTAGTCTTCGCTTATAAAAGTGAAATGTCTCCCTAATGCATAAACAACAATACAATGTTCATCACAAATACTGGAACGGAGTTTTAAATGGAGTTTTTTAATTCAAAGTGCAGAAAACACTCAAGCTTCCTGCAAGACACCATGTCGTTGTAAATCAATGAAATGCCCCCTCCACTAATCTGATTGCTCGGTAGTTTCTGTTCGTTATTTGTCGAAACGTTAGAATGCGAGAGGGGATGTGAAGTTGAAGAGTTCCTTCATCTCTTGTTATACACTTCGCCATTCATTAATATTCCTAAGGACTCTTCCAGGCAGATCCGTCCGTACAAAATGTTCAGGAATTTTGCTGAGGTAGAAAACATTTTCTCGCGTCATTTTAAACGCAACACTTTCGAAAATTCGAAATATCTAATGCATCAAATTTTGTTGAAAACTTATATTTCATTTGGTTCCTTTTAGAGATCACAACACAATTTAAGCGGAACAATGAAATGCTTTATTCCAAAAACAATCGTAGGCCTACAGTTTCTCCTATTCTTTCGGTATGAGAACACTGTTAGCAACGTACAACAAACTTGACTTATAAACTAAACGAACTTGAAGTTTAAGTCCCTAGTCCATTCAGATCATACAAGTTTTCAAGAAGCCATTGTTTCGGAGTCCTTTGAGCAATGTCTTGAAGGCCAGTTTACACCAAAAATATTATTGCCATTAACTTATGTAGTTAACAAACTACTACGCAACTGTTAAAATTTGTTTGAAATTTGTGTTGCCTACTTTTGATAGTTACATTTGGTATTAGTATTATTATTTATTTTCTACTTAAGAAATTACTTCAACTATAAGCATTGTCACTTTTAGCAGTTTATTTTCAGGCGTATGAATCTCCATATCCTTAGCTACCGTGCGAAGCACGCAATGCATTGTTATTAAAAATACTCTCAATATTGTGCGTCGGCCGCTTCTCATAGTGTTCAGTATCAAGCTCACATGTGCGTTTTTAGCAGTGAACGTGTTATACTTTGTCCGAACAGAACTGCGCTCTAGGTCATAAAATCGACCCTCGCTCCCACACGCGCAGACACAATCACACGGCCTACCTGCTTAATGGTCCTCCTATTAATCACCAACTAGCCCTTGTGCTACAATATCACATTTTTCTAATCGTTAACTTTACTTAATTTTTACTCTAATTACTGTACTCTAAATATTACCCCTCTCAAAAATAAGTCCAAACATGGTACCTACAATTGTGACAACTCTAAGAGGTTTTACGGTCAGTAAGTTACAAAATCATAAATTTGACTTCTTAAAAATTATTATTGGCATTTTATTTGAATTAGCACAATCACAATAACATATATAATTACAGTAATTCTAGTAGTGATTTCAAACGTGTTAAAAAACAAAGAAACTAAATCAGAATCAATATAACAGTGAGCATAACCTAAGAGTAAAATAAAAATAATTACAAATTCATTTTGCAATGTTACTGTGTAATAAATAAAGTACAGCGGATGGCCTGCCTTGGAATCACGGGGGCCAAGAGAACGACCCCCACAGCGGCCATGGAAATCCTGTTGGACCTCCCACCTCTGGACCTCATGGTACAGGGGGAGGCTAGCAAGGCCGCAATGAGATTGAACACAGGAGGGGGTTGGTCAACATCTCTTGCAAGAAATGGACACGGTGAGTGTCTGAACAAGATGCTGGAGTGGGATCCGATGCTGCAAGCCGGTACGGATTACATGACTCCTAAGTATAATTTCAATAGCAGATTGGAGGCTATTTTTCCGGCTCGGGAAGAGTGGCTACGGAAACAAGTAGATCTTGGAAATGGACAAATCTGGTTCACGGACGGGTCTAAAACAGACAAAGGTACGGGAGCCTGAATGTACATGCACAAAGGACCGTACACCCAGGGAAGATACTCTGTGTCGCTGGGACTATACTCTACGGTCTTTCAAACGGAGGTATACGCAATACTTGCATGCGTAAAACGAATACTGGAATCAGGAAGCATGAGCACAGATGTTGCGATATGTTCTGATAGTCAGGCGGCTATAAAGGCTATTATAGCTACAAAAACAACATCAAAACTGGTCTGGGAATGCCAATTACTGCTGGATAAGTTGTCAAGCAGTAGGCAGGTAAGACTTGTTTGGGTCCCTGGACATGAAGGAGTGGAAGGGAATGAAATAGCAGATAAACTGGCTAAGAGAGGAGCAGGAACTCCTCCGACGGGCCCAGAACCAATGATAGGAATATCAAGAGGCTATGGGAAAGAAAGTGTAAGAAAAAATGTTTAATCAGGACACTTGCGTAGATGGAGAGAGACGGTAAGAGGTCAGAGACAGGCACACGACTTCAGAACACTGCTGGGTCTTGGCAGGCCAGAAGTGAGGTTGTTGGTCGGTCTACTGACGGGACACAACTCTCTGAGGAGGCACCTCCACCTAATGGGGCTGGAGAACAACCCATTATGTCGAAGGTGTGGAGAGAAGGAGGAAACTTCATTCCACGTTCTATGCGAATGTGATGCCCTCGCATCAATGAGGCAGAAATATCTGGGACAAGGATACCCTGACACCAGTTATATACGAGAGGAAGGACCCCACGGACTTCTTCGGTTTGCAAAAAGGGCGGGTTTGATGTGAACTACTGCCTGGACATGGGGCACAGAGGACCTCATGGTTTAGGTGCAGTGGGTCCCGGTGGTGGATCACATAAACCCTCTATATAATAATAATAAAATACTGTGTAATAAATCAATAGAATAATATTATAAAACATAAAACTAACACAAGCACATTTACATATCCATCCTATGTTAAGAAGGTCTCTTAAGTGTCTTCTAAAATTTCCAATGTACGAAAAAAATAAACAAAATCAGAATGAATATAACAGTGAACGTATAGGCCTACTAAAGTAAAACAAAATAAAAACAAATACAAATTCGTTTTAAATGTTACTGTACAATATTTTTACCAAATAATAACAGTCACATAAGGAACACCACACTTGTAACAAAAAAATACACTCAATATGGAAACAAAAATACACTACTTTTCCCGATATAGTGTACTGACCACCACAGAGTTTAACTCAACATTGACATTTTTATCTGAAAATATAGATTTCACATCCCTTAAGTGTGAGTCACTTTACAGATTTCGCTTCCGTTAAGTGTAGGGTGACCAGATCGTCTTCAGGACAATAAGGGACACAACAATGTTTCGTTGCCTCCCCCCCCCCCCCAATGCACACAACAACCTATAATATGAGGTTCATAAAATTCTTAGTGTAAATAGACTCAAAAAAACTATACACTATATAGACTCTAACACTATATTACTTACTTACCGTGTGTATCAGCTCAAAAGTCAACTTCAGGTGTTAGGTGTTAAACATGTCATGTTGGATGAAAATTAGGCTTCATTAGAAGATAAAAACACATGGCTTAAGGCCCATAGATAAATAAAAAAAAATTAGTAAAAAAAGTTAATTTATTACAGTTGCAAAAACCTTACGATATAGATTAATAATATTGAATAAAAAATCATTATCAATAATGAAAAAAAAAAATACTTATTACTGTTATTACACATAAAGTAAGCTTTAACGTTTGAAAGGAAAAAAAATCATTTACTCATGATTGTGTTAAGAAGGTATTTAGTGTTGATGCCTGCCAACTTAATGATTTCCTTATTTTCAGTTACATAAGTATAAAACTGAGAACAGTCCATATTAAAATTATAAATAACTTGTAAAATTGCGGAGATGGTATGCACTTCCATCCTATTTCTTTCCTCCGTCCACTGGATGTTCATCAAGGAAAATATCCTTTCGGTGTTCCCGTTATGGGCAGGTATTGCAAAAAAAATACTGACACATTTTCAAAAACTCAGAATATTGTTCTTTTCGCTCACAAGAATGAAAAAAACTAGTCCATTTTTCGTGACACTGTGGGGTAGGTTTTTCAGGGTCATTCCATTCCGTCAGCTGTTTGTTAACAAAAGTTGACAGAGAAGAAAGCTGATCAAACATCAGGGAGTCGACTATTTCAATGTTTTTTATTTAAAAAAAATTAACACTCTCTGTGACATTTTGCCAACTTGGTGATTCCTTCAACGGCATCCATTTAAATAGAGAAAAGGTGGAATATGATTGCATCCATTTTCCAAGGCATTCCATCGTGGTAACCTACTATAAAAGTTGTTTACTTAATTTTTAACATTAGAATGGGCAGACTTAATTTTTGGAATTTTCGTTGCGCTTGCAAGCATTTTTTCAAAAATTCGTCAAAAATAGTGAATGAACCCCAATCCAAAAGTGTTCCATAGATTTTTTGTAGAGAAAGGTTCACAGAATTTACTTATGCCAGTAAAAGAATGATAGATGTAAAATTTAAATAAAATAGTTATTAGCTCAAGAAACAAAAAATGTTTAGTAACGAAAGGAAAAAGTATAAGGTATTTTAAAATATTTTTTTATAGATAATCATCATTCTTATTTGCAAATAAATGTTGAAAATACAGTTTCCAAAGTTTTGGACGGTGCTCTTTTAAAAAAAACGGGACATTCAGGAGTCCCGAAAAAGTTTTTCGGGACAACGGGACTTTTCGTGAAAAAACGGGACATTTGCGTTTTTACGGGACGTCTGGTCACCCTAGTTAAGTGTGAGTCACTTTACACTAATGACGAAAGCCGTGGTAATGGCCGGAATATGTTACACAACTAGGTATTGGCAATCACCTAGTTGGTGATTAATAGGAGAACCATTAAACAGGTAGGCCGTCTGAGTGTGTCTGCGCGTGTGGGAGCGAGAGTCGATTTTATGACCTAGAGCGCAGTTCTGTTCGGACAAAGTATAAAAGGTTTTAAATTAAAATCCCCGGTCCTGACTGATCCCCCCCCCCCCCCGAAAAGTTTTCCTGTCTACGGCCTTGCTATTATAACCATAGTATACTTGTTGGAGTTCCAGGAATATTTCTTACAGGTCATGGAAATTCTTAATATCGCTTCCTTCCGCCAATCTAATGTTATTTTCACAAGTTTACGCGCGAGTTTATTGCACTTATTTGCCGGATGTGTTTCTACGTTGTGACATCAGAAAACCAAGAGTGCTCTTGAAATAGAAACGGTAAATAACAGAAATGAGCGCCAACTGGATTCGTGGATAATAGAAGCCAACTTTGAGCTGCCGGAAATAGACCACGGTGAAGGATTGACTGTTGTCAACAAAACTGCATGTTTAGTGTACTTCTTGGAGCAGTGCGGACTGATATTGCCGAAGCTTAATGACAATACACAGTAAACATATTTCTCCTGCCGTCCGCAACCGGTTTGTTTAAACTAATAATTATCAGTTGAAATTAAGTTTTGAAGAAAATTTTGTTTTTTCTCAGCCTGGTTCTAGTTTTCTAATAGAATTCTCAAAATTAAAATTATAATGTAAATGAAAAGGGTTCTTTTCGGAATTAGCAGTCTGGAGACCTACCATTTCATTTTTTAATATTTAACGGCCTATAAAGATTTTAAAAATGTAATATAGATGTGTTATTTGTTAACGTAATTTTAGTATTATTGTTACGATGTCAACTACACCAGTGATTCTCCCAGGGTGTCACATGTCAGGGATTTTTTTTAGTACACTATCTTAAATTCAACTGCGCATAAAGCCTAGTCCACACTTACAAACATGTTTGCGGAAACATTGTTTGCAAACTGTTTTAAAATTGTTTTCGTGTTTCTCGTTTGTTTCTCCGATGTTTGACGAAAGTTTTTAAAATGTTTTCGAACAGTTCGCGGTATTTGTTTACTTTAACTTGTCAATCAAAACTACTATAAATACACAAACCTGAACTTTTTTCTTAATAAATATAGACTAGTATTAATACACTTCACTGATGCCGGGAAACCAATATTTAACCATCTTCAACACGTACAATATTAAAAACTTTCAAATAAAAAGTTCCTTATGGAAATTTACATTGTAAAGTGCCGACATGTTTTTCTCACCGTTCTCCCAGCGTTGCCGGATTGTTCTTTTTTGTGTGGAAACGAACAGTTTAGGCAATTCAACCAAGACCATCTACAATTACTTGTAGACGAAATATTATAATCATACTGTTATCGGCAACATACT
Source organism: Philaenus spumarius (assembly GCA_018207615.1). NCBI lineage: Eukaryota > Metazoa > Arthropoda > Insecta > Hemiptera > Aphrophoridae > Philaenus > Philaenus spumarius. Next base: position 4,510 of record JAGFPH010003599.1, on the reverse strand, counting down.
GTGACTAAACAGTATAGGTTAGTACCTCTGTTTTTTTTATTCTAATTATATAAAGTGATAATAACGACGAAATATTATAGTCATACTGTTATCGGCAAAATACTGTAACTAAATAGTATAGGTTAGTACCTTCAGGGTTTTTTTTTAATTATAATTATATAATAACGACGAAATATTTTAATTATATTGTTATCTTTTCAGTCCGTTATACGCTCGGCTAATTAATTACAGAAAAAATGAGATGCAAATGCTGCGGTCAGCTGTTTAGTAGTACACAGGTTTCAAATAGAGATTTATACACACCTTGTTCAGTACAATAACCTATTGTTCGATTTGGCAACGTTGATGAAATTCCATTTTTAAATACGCAGTTATACTGTAGTTTCTATTGTTCGATGTATTTGTTTTCATAATTTACGTTTTCTTACATTATTTTCTAATTTTCTTTTTTTTTTTGTGGATACTTTTGGGGTTAATATTGTTTACTTTATTTAATTCTCACATGTTTGGTGTATGTGAAGTGATTTATTTTGTTATAATTACGTGAAATATTGCGGAAAAGTCGAAACTTAACCTATATAATTTCAACTTTTATTTGTTTCATAACTCCTACAAATATCATTTCCCGGGAAATTTTTTGTTGTTTTTACAATCAGTTAGATGTGTTCTTTCATATTATATCAAATTCCCTTAGAAATCGATTGACAAGTTAAAGTAAATTTTTACCCAGTTACCAAATGAAACAGTTTGCAAGCAAATGACAAACATTTAACTTGTTTCAGCAAACAGAAAACAATGGTTTGTTTCCAAACCAAATGGAAAAAGCGCAAACATGTAGACCAGGCAAAAGACTGGTTCTGCCTCATCCTGAGGTGGTATTGACTATAATGTAATCTAACTCTGCAATCTTACTTATATAATAATTCAGGATAGCCTTAAATGTTTGATGACTCTTATTTCTGGGTACCTACTGGGCCGAATACAGCAGTGTTGCCAGGTGCAAAAAAATAAAATCGGAAGTTGGACCCAAAAAAATCGGAAGATTGTAGGAAAAGTCGGAAGAAAATAATATATGTAATATAAAATAATGTATAGAATAAATACACTATACTTAAAACTGAGTCTACAAAACAATAGTGTCAATTATGTATAACTATTTAGCACCTAACACTTTCTACTTCTGCATTATGACTCGGGAACAATATGACTATGACTATGACATAAGGAGAGTCTAGCAGTCTAGATTTCCGAAGACCATTATTCATGAATTACTTAGCAAGCAAATCGCATGGCAAACAATGCTAAAACAAAAACTAAGTTGTTTGATAGGATAGGTCATTGTGAAAATTGAACACAACTGATTTCTGTAAAGTGCAACTATCAAATTGCTTAGCAATTATGTTTTCAAGCATGAGGAAAAAATCGGAAGATATCTAAAAAATCCGTTTTTCCGACAACTGTCGAAAAATCGGAAGATCTTCCGACAAATTGGAAGACCTGGCAACACTGGAATACAGTGCGGTTTGTTATAAATGAAAGACAATGTCATTATTATTAAAATATATGAAATGTAATTTTTATTTCTTCAATATTTATAAAAAGTCACTTTTTGAGGTTTTAGATTACTACCCTACACCTACTTTTGGGGATGAGCCGGGCCGATTTTCGTGCAGTTTTATATAAATGAAAAACAAATTTCTGATTATTGCAATTATGAAAGATAATTTAAATGTAAACTTCTATAGGCGCACCACGTTAAAAAATGTGTATACATGTGTGTATAGCAGAGTATATAGTGTATTTGTTGCTGAGGGTGAATCGGATTTTACCGTCACGCGTTTTACCATGCATTTTGTGAAACGCTCTATTCAATCTGTTTGAAAAAAGCTTTGGTCTTGCCGAGATTCGAACCAGCACAGTCCATCCTCATACACTAGCGCCTTAGCCGGTTAGGCCATAATCGCATTGCTAATTTAGTATTTTTGAGTTGGATATATAAATATAACAGATTACCCTACGTCATAGGCTCAATCTGTTAATGTTAATACAAGGTATAGTTTGATTAGTAATACCTCTGAAATGTACAAGTTGTGTTAAAAAATTTACACTTCTCCCGTGTGGTCTTAAGCACAAGATTACTTTTTTTTTTATTTGATAGTTATATTTAAAAATGAACTTTTTGTGATTTTTTTTTTCATGTTAAAATCGTATGGGAACCTATTTTTGGAGATCTACCGGACCGATTATCGTGCGGTTTGATTTAAATGAAAAAATATGTTCATTGTTATCAACAAAATGTTAAATGTTTGTTTTGTTTCATAGGTAGAAGGGCTCTTGGGGGGGGGGGGGGGGCGGGGAGCGTGATTACAACCCTATTGATAGCTTTTTCTATAGATTCCTTTTGCAGTAGGGCGTTTTTACTAACCCATTTGAAACAGGCGACCTCGGGGGGCATTTCTACCTAGTAATTAATATTTCAACAAAAGATAATATTTTTAAACTGGTTTTTCGAATAGTTTAATTATGTATAGAGTAGAATTAGATTATAAAATATAATTACCATGAATTCTTTTAAAAATGTAACACAGCTTTTGAAACGAAGTTCCTTGACGCGGGCTCGGTAGGAGTTAACAAATAGAAAAAATGTAATGCGTAACGAAAAAAGTGTTATTAATTGGTTGCTACGGCAATAAGAAATATAAAAAAACCGAGTAACGAAAAAGCGTTATCAAAGTGGTTGCTATGGCAATGAATGTAAATACATAACATGTGTTTTAGTCCATCAATTTTAATTAAGAGATGATCGGTTCTGTCCGGCGTAGTTCAGATATTATTGTCAAGCGCTGAAATACATTCAATAATCATAACATGTTGATTCATCGGTCTAGGCATAACCTAAAATTATTGTGTGTATATTTAATTTATTTTAGCTGCTTTAACGGCAACATACAAACAATAATTTTAGGTTAGGCCTAGAAAGTAATAATTTTAAGTCTTTAACAGGTATAATAAAATTACAAGTTTTGCATTCATAGAAGATTTAATAAATAGTCAACATTATTTCGCCAACGTTTTAGAGAATAGTGCTATATAAACTACAAAAGTAATTCAGAAAAAAATGTAATGAAAATGTTAATATATTACGAACATTACTAAACCAAAAATGACCTAAAAATCCCTATTAAGGAATAAAGTACAAATCTGATAAGAATTTAACAGCATTCCACCTTTATCTTTTTAAATCAGTCTTTTAGGGAGTGCCATGCAGTGTTGAAATATATTTAACTAGTTATTATTTAGGTAGAAAAATTATTTTTTATGTGACGTGCACAACCAATGTACTATAAAGTGTGCATGAAAATTCAATGTTCAGAATGTTCATAAAGTCCCTTTAAGTCCTTTATTATTTTTGTTATTGAAAATAAGTTAACAAAACTGTGTATGTAATATCTTGTGTTGCATAACAGGACACATTTTTTGACACATCTTAACTTTTATGATTTTGGTGGGCTTGATTGGGGTAGGGGGTGTTAAACAATTTCAAATATAAAGGTAGGTCATGTAATACACCATTGAAAAGCTTATTATAAGAGAAACAGAATGGCGCAAACTAGAGCTTAGTATCTTGTTTTCGTTTCAAAGTAATGGACAGTCAAAGTTCTGGAAAGTGATATTGTTATCATAACATCAAAGCAGGTTATTAATTTGTTGATATTAGGAGTAAGCAAGTTGTATGTTATATGTTGTAAAGTTTCCAGAACTTTGATTGTCCATTACTTTGAAACGAAGTAAGCTCTGTTTGCGCCATTGTGTTTCTCTTTTATTAAGCTTTTCAATGGTGTATTACGTGAGCTACATTTATATTTGAAATTGTTAACCCCCCTTATCCCGTAAGACCCCTTATGACCCCACAATCATAGAGGGTCAGATATGTCAAACATTGTGTCCTGTTATGCAACACAAGACATATACAAACATGTGTTAACTTATTTTCAATAACAAAAATAATGAAGAGTGTTAAAGGGTCTTTATATTTAGTTAATTTATTTACGAAAATTTTACATTATAGAATATACTTTGAACCTTTAGGTTATAGGTTAAAACTAATTGTTGTATTTATAACTGTGACATTTTTTAATATATGCTGAACTGATGGACCAAATCAGCTGTGTACACGCTAATATTTATTTTTTGCAACTACGACTAAATAACATCTCACGAGATGTTTATTTTTAAATTACTAAAAACTATTTTTAAAGAAAGTAATGAACTAGGCCTACATTACTCAGGAAATTCTAATTTATTTAAAAGAAAATGATTTTTTTCAAATAGTTATTTCTAAGACTACCTAAAAATACACACAAACATTGTTTAGGTCTTTATAATATTACTACACATATGTAAGCAATAATTATTACATATTCTCACTCTAGTAACAATTTCGCGATTACTCAGCCCTTTTAATACCATGCGAAATCCTTTGAAAGATAGTTCACGTTGTTTCAACTAA
>JAGFPH010003598.1:103274-142989 GCA_018207615.1 Philaenus spumarius | reverse complement strand
CAAAATCAACTTGGTATTTTAACATCTTCTCACATACAATGAAGAACACTCTACTCACACACATTTATAGACAAATATATTAACAGTGAAGAACACTATAATATGGTCATGGTCATGTATCTATATAACCACCAAAGGTCTCTTCCTGAAGCAGAACGTTTATATGTTTTAGGAACAGTGAATCAGCCGCAATGCAACAAAGTGTTTATTTGTATGCATTTTATTAGAATATAGAATTATGTATTTTATTTTGTTTATGATGTATGTATTTGGAAGTATTAAAAGTTTGTACCAATATAGATTACAGTTTTTTTATGATCATGCTTTATTTTATTATATTACACAATATTATCAACTTACAATCAGCCATGGGACATACATACTGAAGAGATGGTGAATTAAAAGTTTGCATCACACAGTTTGAAACTTAATAGTCTTTTCCATTAAAATTAGTTAGCAAAAACTAAATTTAATTGAAAACCTTGCATGAAATATGAATAAAATAAATAACTATTAAATTTACTTGTTTTAAACTTAGTTATTCCGTGGTAAAAATTCGGCTATAGTAATGCGGCATTGCTGCTTACGCTTTTTTTTTAATTTTTATTCTAATACGATGAAATATTATTTCTCAAATGAGGCAACCTTTACTATCTAGTTACCTTGATTTATACACACCTTAATTAGTACAATAACCTATTGTTCGATTTGGCAACGTTGATTAATTTCCATTTTAAATACGCAGTTAAACGGTACTTTCTATTGTTTGATGCATTCATTTACGTAATTATGTTTGTTACATTATGTTCACATTTTCTTGCTTCGTGGATACTTTTGGGGTTCATATTGTTTAGTTTATTTAATTCTTACATGTTTGGTGTATGTGAAGTGATTTATTTTGTTATAATTACGTCAAATATCGCGGAAAATTCGAAACTTAACCTATACAATTTCAAGTTTGATTTCTTTCATAACTCCTACAAATATTATTTCCCGGGAAAATTTTTGTTGTTTCTACAATCAGTTAGATGTGTTCTTTCATGTTATATCAAATTCCCTTAGAAATCGTTTGACAAGGTAAACTACATTTTTACCGTTATTTTTTTTTTATTTGTAAGCAGAGCATCTTATAAATTGGCGCAGCCAACTTTAGGACTCGTCAATTATAGAGACTCTAAGCTTACAAAATGGCGTCCAACTACAGGGCCTGAATGATAAGATGAGGGGGTTTCGTGAAGGTAAAACAACGTAGATCATTTGGTTTAAGACAGGAAATATTGCAATAAAACAAAGAAATGGCAAGTAATTCAGGGGACAGTGGGTTTGACTCTGAAGTAGTAAATGCCAACTCTACAGAGTTGGATGGAGTGGCACAAGATAAGTTAGGCCTAGGGGTGGTAATTAGCCTAGAAGGTACACTAGACAGTAAAGATTCTTTTGTAGAGGTAGAGACAATTCAAGATAAAATTAAATCAGATAAACTAGATGTAGGCCTAATGTTACAAATGTTAATGCAGAAATTTGAAGAAACTAAAGATACACTAAATGAAAATAACTTGCAATTAAATAAAAAATTTGACATACAAGCTAAAGAAACTAAAGATAATTTTTGTAATATAAGTGACAAGTTTGACCAACTAAAAAATGACAATACGCAACTAAAAGAAAATTTAGAGAAATTAAATACCGTACCAAAATTGAAGAATCTAATAATAACTTGAGACAAGAATTAAACATTCAAATTAATTTAATTAGTGAAAAACAGGATAAACTTGTAAATGACTTTGTTAGTTTGGAAACAAAGACAGAAAATAAACTAAAAATAATTGAAAATAAGTTTACAGAAATAACAGACTGTAATACAGTTAAAGTGGAAGAAATAAAAAATAACCTGGAGGTTAGGTTAGGTAAAACTGAAACTAAATTTGCTAAAGAAGTAGAAAGTTGTATTGAAAACTTAAAAATAGTTGAAAATAAACTAGAGTTAGATATAAAAAATTGTGAAGAAAGATATGGATCAAAAATAAGTAAATCAGTGGTAGTAATTGGAGATAAAAGTAATGATACATTGATACCTGAATTTTACAATGAATCCAAAGAGCCACACCCTAAGTCTTTATTGAAAGTTTAAAAATGTATAGTGAGGTTAAAAATGAGAATTGGGAAATTATGTCATTGTATATGAGAAAATATTTCAAGGAAGAGTCAGCACTCTGGTATGAAGTGCATAGAAAAGAATGGACAAATTTTGAAGAGTTTAGGTTAGCCTTTTTAGATCGTTTTTGGTCAATAGAAAAGCAAGAAAACTTGCGAAGTAGAATTATTCTAGGTCAGCAATATTATGGTCAGGTTAAAGATATACATAATTATATTATAAGAAAGTTTCATAAGACACAATTTTTAGACCCGCCCATGCCAATTAGTATTTTTGTAAAACATATAGTAAAGCAGTTGCCTGAAAGTTTGAGATTGATATTGTTAGCTGCAGGTCCAAAAGATTTAAATAGCCTAGAGAGAATTGTCATGGATTGGCAAGAAAGTCAATTTGGAATAGATAGGAATAACAGGCAACCACAAACAAATAACTATCATAGACCAGAAAACAATAATAACAATAGGAGTAGCTATAACAATAGAAATAGTCAGTACAATAATTATAATAGAAACTATAGACCAGACCAAAATAGAGATAGGCCTAGAGTAGAAAATATGCAATCAGGTCAAAATAGAGATAGGCCAAATGGATCTCATGACAATCAAAACAAGGGAAAGGATCGCAGACAATAGGTAGTCAGGCCTGTGCGTTATTGTCAGAAAGGGTTAGGCCTAAAATAGTATCAGAACAGAAGGTGTGTACGGTAATTTCAGATAGTTGTGGCATAACCTCAAATGAAACAGACATGCTTATAAATGAAGAGAATTTTACAGAATTAGAAACTCAACCAGTAAATGGTGGTATTATTGAAATCGACTTAGCAATATTTAATAAAAGGTATAAGTGTATAATAGATACAGGTTCGGAAATTACTATTATTAGTGAAGGTATTTATAGAGAGTTGTTGAAGGATCATAAGGATAAGATTATGCAATTACCAGTTACAAATATAACCATTATGGGTGTAACGGGTGTAAGGAGTAAGAGGATATCTAAACAGATAGGTTTAGAAGTGTATTTAGGAGGAAAATTGGTGATTATAAACTTTTTAGTGGTTGATGGATTAAATGTAGAACTAATAATTGGTAGTGATTTTTTGAATCTGTATAAAGGAAAAATAGATTTTGAAAGTAAAACTTTAGCGTTAAAGGTAAATGAAGTAGATATTGTTACAAGATTTTCAAGTAGAGTACGGAATGATGAAGTCTGTAATTTAAGGTTATGTAATGAAGAGTTAAGCATAGTTTACGATGGTTCTGAAATTGCAAGTGAGGTAGAGAATACAGTATATGCCTACTATAATAAAATGAAATATAATGATACTAAAGTTACTGATAATGATCTGGAATGGGAAGATACACTAAGTAAAGTTTTAAATAATACAAATTTGAGGCAAGATAGTGAAAAAGATAGATTAAAGTTGTTGTTAAATAAATATAAAAAGATTTTTTCAGATAGGCCTGGTAAGATGTTAGATTTCAAAGCAAAGCTTAATATAAATAAAAACGAACAATTTATAAATAAATCTTATGCAATACCTCACTCTAAGAAAGAGGCGGTACATAAAGAAATTGAACGGATGATAGCCAACGACATAATAGAAAATTCTGATAGTCAATTTTCAAACCCTTTAGTTTGTGTTATAAAGAAAGATGGTTCAGTGAGACTTTGTTTAGATGCCAGACAGGCAAATAAAGTAATAATACCTGATAGGGAAGCACCTGAAAATATTGACGACTTGTTACAGCGTTTTGAAGGGGTTAAATACATAACCAGTATTGATTTAGTTAGTGGGTTTTGGCAAGTGGAACTGGACAAAGATTCCAGGAAGTATGTAGCTTTTACTTTTAATGGGAGGAACTTGCAATTTAAGAGATTGCCTTTTGGTTTGAATGTAAGTACGTCAATATTTAAGAAGGGGCTGACCAAGGTAATGGGTTTAGAAGTGTTGTCGTTTGCTATTGTCTATGTCGATGATATTTGTATTGCATCAAAATCATTTGATGAACACTTAGAACATTTGAATAAAGTTTTTAAACAATTAGAGCAAAATAATGTAACAACTAAGATCAGTAAGTCAAATTTTTGCAAAAAGGAAATAAAATTTTTAGGTTATGAAATATCAGATACAGGTATCAGGCCTGATAAAGAAAAAATAAAGGTAATTCAATTATTTCCAGAACCAAAGAATGTAAAACAACTACAGAGTTTCTTAGGCTTATGTAACTATTATAGAAAATTTAGAGAAAATTATGCTAGTTTAACTTCAAAATTTAAACACTTGTTAAGTAACAATAAAAACAAGAAACAATGGCAATGGAAAGAAGAAGAAAGAAATACATTTAAATTAATTAAAGAAGAATTTTTAAAGGAAATAGTATTAAAACATCCAAATTTTGAAAAGAAATTTTTTATGAGTACAGATGCATCGGATATAGCCTTAGGCGTTGTATTGAATCAAATCAATGATATTGGAGATCATGAAGTTATTGCGTTCGCTAGTAGGAGTTTACAAGACTTTGAGCTTAGATATACAATTACTGAAAAAGAATTGTTAAGCATCATATTTGGTTGCAAGAAATTCAGAGGTTATATTCTGGGAAATGAGATAGTTGTTAGATCTGACCATAGGGCTTTAATATTTCTTAAGAATTGCAAACTAACACATGGTAGATTGTTAAGGTGGATGCTATATTTACAAGAATATAACCTGCAAATAGATTACTGTCCGGGTAAAGAAAACATTGTAGCTGACACTTTGTCAAGAATAAATAATGATTCTGATTTAATGAGAAAGAATGATGAGGGTATAAGTAGAGTTCATAAAACGGTTATGGAAAAACAGTTACAAGATCAGGACAAGGAATTGAAGGTTATGTTTAAAGATTTAATAATAGAACAAAATAAAGATTTGAAATATAAGGATATAATTAGTAATTTAAAAGATAAAGATCAAAATTACCAAAACTTAAAGAAATTTTATTTAATATACAACAATATACTATTCAAGCGATCTCATGAGTCAGATAATTTTAAGATTTGTGTGCCTACAACTATGTTAAAGACTTTGATTGACGACTGTCATGAAAGATATGGACATATAGAAGGGGGTAAATGTTATAAGATCTTAAGACAAACATTTAATTACCCTAAATTAGAAAAGTTTGTAAGAACTCAGCTGAAATGTTGTGTAATCTGTCAGAAGAGCAAAATTAGAACACAAAGTCAGGAAGGTTATATGGTTAACATATTACCAACAAATCCATTAGAATTAGTAGCTGTAGATTTATTTGGTGAGCTACCTGTTGGGAAAGGTGGAGTGAAATATATTTTTGTAGTTCTGGATGTTTTTACTAAATACATAAAGCTATATCCTGTGAAGAGAGCAATTTCAAAAGTTCTTGCTGACAAAATTGTTAAAAATTATCAAGAGGAAATTGGTAGGCCTAAAGTAGTTCTTAGCGATCATGGAAGTCAGTTTCAATCTAACATCTGGTATGAAACACTTGGCTGGTCAGGCATACATATTCGTCATACATCTGTGTACCATCCACAAAGTAATCCTAGTGAAAGATGTATGCGTGAATTAGGAAAAATGTTTAGAATATATGTACACGAACAGCATAAGAGGTGGCCAGAATATGTAGGCTATATAGAAAAATGTATAAACCATTCCATACATGATTCTACCAATTTCACTCCTTATGAGTTAATGTTTAGAAAAGAATGTCCAAGAATATACAAAGAGTTAGTTAGCTTTCCAGTTCAAACACAAATAAATTTTGAAAATAAAATAGTAATTGCAAAAAGGAATCTTAAACTGAAAGCAGACCAAAGGAAGAGATATCATGATAAAAATATTAAACCAGTACAATATCAAGTAGGAGAGTTAGTCTTAATAAAAAATCATTATCTGTCATCTTGCTTAAAGCAGGAAATTAAGAAATTTTTTCTTTTATATTGTGGCCCTTATAGAGTTAAGGGTGTTAAGATGCAAAATGCATATGTACTTGAAGACATAGATACTTGTGTAGAAGTAGGAACGTACAATGTAGTTGAGTTAAAGAAGTTTCATTCAACCAAGGACTAGGCAAAACACGATAGGATTATAGGCAGTGCTTGAGGGGGGTGAATTGTTGGGGGGTGTGTGACAGGTCTGTGTTGAACTGAGTAGGCACAGATACCAACTGGCACATATCCGAAGACAAGTCATTTCCAGATACAGCACAAGTGTCCTGCAAGTTATCAGAAGGAAACATGAAAGCGGAATACCAGAAGGGTATTCAATAAAGTAGATAGTTGAATGAAACTCAATTTTATAATAATTGTAATAAGATAGTTAAGTAGTGGTAAGGAGATAGGTAATTATAATGTGATAGAGTTGAGGTGGTACTGCGTTACAAACCAAACTTCTGCTCCGACGTAATTTATTACTAGGTGTTAGATTAGTAAATACTGGTAACGTTAGTAGGGTTATACATTATTAATAAGTATATAATTTGAATTGAAATGTTGAATAACATGGATTATGAAAATCTGCTTCGGTAGTAGTGTAGCCAGGTATGGTTTGATACGTCATCATTGTGGGTCATGGAGACAGCAATATTGAGTCATATCTGGTGATTTAAGGGTAGGGCGTCCCTAAAAAATGGCCAAGTAGTCAGTGTACATTCAAGTGAGTGTGCACTGGTGATTTCAGGTTGTAGGGTCCATATAAAACCTTCTCAATTTAGATGTTGGTCAGATGACGTACCACATCACAAATTACAATCCATAAGATTGTTATGTAAATTAATGTCAATACATGAAGTTTACTTTAATTATAGAAGATTATCATAGGTGTGGCAAGATAGGATGATAGGTGTTAGGCACAAGTAGGTAGATTATAGGAAGGTGATTAATGGTTTAGTAAATTCTAAGGGGAATGCCCGACTTTGAATTTATTTCAATATTTCACATACCTCTTGTGTATAAAATTATGTATATAAACATAATATTGATTTATTGATATATTATCGATTTATTTTGTGTATTTATGTGTTTTTGATTTTTAATATTTCTTATATAGTGAATTTCGAACTCTGTTGAACTCAGAAATTTCTTAAGTGAAGTGAAATTCGAACTTGAACTTGAATATTTGAAGTTAGATTTTTTGTGTTTTACATTGTAGTAAATTCATGTTTCGGAGAGAAATGGAATGTAAGATTTGTGTTTTATATTTGTGTATCAATGTTTATTTTAAGAAATTTGAATTCATAAACTTATTGTGTTATGTAATGAGATTTTGAGTTGAAGTGTACTTTGTCAAGTTGGTGATTATGAGTCATCAAACATGAGTTCAAATTGGAAGATTTGTCTCATGTTTGAGGGGATTTTGTAAGATCTCCAACTTCCCAAAGTATAAAATAATATAGAATAGGACCATAAGTCAATTTTAGAAAGAGAGCATTTTTATTTTTGAATTTAACTTAATTTATATTACAAATGTTTTTTAGAAAGAGAGCTTAATAATTAGAAGCATTTTAACTTAAAGGAAATAAATATAAAAGGGCAGACAATTTTAAAGTACATTTCAGTAGAATAAAAATAAAAGGCAGACAATTTTTTAAATCAATTATTTTAAATTTAAAAGTAGGGTTTAAGAAGATAGACAGTCTATGTACTAACGCCAAGACGCAGAAATTATACGAGTTTCAAGACGCAGTTAGAAAAACAACGTCCAAAAGTCTAGACGGGATAAGCGAACACCTGCAAGCCAATTCCTGGAGAAACGGCCTACGTGCATTCACACGCAAGATCCACAGAAAGAACGCATAGTTAGCATCCCAAAGATTGACGCAACTTTGAACATCTATGTCATCAGACGTTTTCTGATTGGTGGAGAGGGAATAGACGCCGGCTGAATGAAGCGGTGGTAGAATAGAAAGACGCTAAGAGCTAAGAACACTTATCAACGGGAAGTCAAGCAGTGAACGTCGCTAGAAGTGTTGCGCGTTATACGTTATGCATTTAACAGTTTAATCATGTAACATTTATTATTTTTAAACTACAAGTACAAAGTAGTATCTCATCGTCAAATGGTGTATAGTGCGATCGCCTAAGTTAATGTGACAGTAAATCGGACACGACAATGAACTAGACTACAGGAGTTTTTGCGCGTGCGAGTGGGGTTTTCTTTTTTTAAATTAATAAGTTTGTGGTCTGCTTTTCGTAAGTACAGTGCACTTAAAATTCTTTTTTTTTATAAATCAACAGCTCTCTTTAAACTTATAGTCTATAATCTGTATGTATTTGAATTTATTTTTCTTTGTCGTGTATTTTATGATATTAATAAATGTCAAAGGTAATTATTTCTAAATCGTCTACTTTGTTTGGCCTAATCTGATCCTTTTCATCATATATCAATCAGGTCATTGAATTCACTACCCGAGATAGAATAAAACTAAAAATAGAGTCTTGCAAATCAAAATCAAGTTTATATATTTGTTATTTTTTTTTATTTGTAAGCAGAGCATCTTATAAATTGGCGCAGCCAACTTTAGGACTCGTCAATTATAAAGACTCTAAGCTTACATTCGTTTAGCTTCGGAAATATTCGTACATCTTCGTATAACATATAAACACATTCGATTATTAATTTCTTCACTATAATATTCATAACTTCTAAATCATTTGATCTATCAATATGAAATAAAAGCAATTGAAAGATAGTATTTTTATCTTTCTTTAAATATAATAACGTATGTAAATAAAAACGTTTAACAAATCGGTCTGTAGTTTTATGATCCTTATTATTGTACACATTTACCGAGTTAAAAATCCCTGTCAGCAGAGTTAAGTAGGCCTAGATAAGTAGGCCTTAACCCTTTCCACTCCAATTACTGGGGACTTAGAGTTGCTATCAGCTCCATTTAATTTTGAGCGAATATTGCACTTTAATTTGTTTACTCAAAAAAAAAGTATTTCTGTCAGTTCTAAAAGGCTGATTTTTTTTTGCAGTTTCTTCTATGACTAAAGTATAGATTGGTATGAAATAAAACATATATTTTTATTTTCAAGTATATGTTTTTAATTTTTATTTATTGAAAAAAATAGAAATTTGTAACAAAAAACAAGAATTTTTGACAAATTTTGAATGGGAAGACCTATATTTGTTGCTTATTTTTTGTTGTCTATATCCTTGCAAACGAAATTAAGTGGTTTACAAATGTTTTAGACACAATAATATATTATAAAAAAAATTATAATTAAAAAACAAGCTTTTTGTAAAGAAATTAGTATTTATGAAAAAAATTCGTTTTGACACCAACTTGTACAAAATGGCCTCAACTATTTATTTTATTGCTTAGCAACAGCATTATTTACATCAAAACTAGTAAGTAAAGCTTTTTTCAAAACTTATTGGTAACATTGTAACCACTCAGGTTCGAAACAAAAGTTCCATCGCCACTCCCGTCATTTTGTAACAAACTGCCGTCGTGTTCGTTCATTTTATTTCACAACAATCATTATTGTAAAAAGAACAATATTGAAAAATAAACTGTGAAATAACACACGATAAACTAGTACAACAAAACTAAGCAACACACGTAAGCTCACTAAAACACTGCGTGTAAGTAGGAACCAAACAACGGCGAGAGCAGACAGCTGTTTACAGAGCGGCCAAAGACGACAAACATTACAAGATTTATTTAATACGGAATCTGAACTCAAATGGTTCTAAAAAAATTCCAACTACAGCAGCATATCTCAAACTTTAACAATAATGGTCATCAAAGTAACTACGTCCGTTCAAATGCAATCAAAGAACGTTGTCATAGCGAGTTCGGGGCTCGCCCGACATATGAGTTCGTGCGGATTAGTAGGATGCGGGGTTGCCCCGACACTCGAGTGGAAAGGGTTAATGTTGTTCTTAAATAGTTTGTTTTTTAAATAATGCATTTCTGATGAGTATCTAATTAATCAGCCTGTGATTTTTTACAGGCTTATTAGTTATTTATAATTGTAAGTTATATGGAATAAATACTTCAAAGTCTTAAAACCTTAATAATCATTTTGAAACACCCGGTATATCTTCTTTTGTTGATAAAGTCATGAATAACAAAGCCCGATTTGTAATTTGCTTTAACCTCAAAAACACTAATTCAAATAAAATAGTTTGTTTTACATTCTTATTGCACTAAGCTAATAGAATTAAAATAAAATAAGATGGCTGTTGCTTCAAATAACCAACATTATACATGAGTATTACAACCATGTTTTTGGCAGCAGTTCTGTAAATAAGATTTATGTCATATTTGATTCATGAAACTCACTGAATACAAAATTAATAGTTTTTATAGTGAAAAATAAACTAACCTGGAGGTAAGAGAAGTTGGCCCACATTTTAGTTCTGGAGAAGTTAGATCTGGCATAGGTTCCAACCTATTTGGTGTTTTCTCAACAAATCTTTTTCTATTGTAACAAACATCAATAAATTAATATGAATATTAAGTATAAAATAAAATGATTTCTAATAATACAGTAACTTCGCTTAACTAAAGGAATCAAACATTTTAAAATAAGATATTAAAAGTTATACACTAGAGCCTACATAAAATGTTACCCCACACAAAATTTTCAAAATGTTGATCCATAAACGTGATCCCGAAGCGCTACGATTTTTTAACTGTCAAAATCGATTTTCCAGTACCCAAAACCATATATAAAACGTTATCCTACACAGAATTTTCTAAATGTTGACCCAATATTTTCAAAAGTTTGACCCAAATACGTAACCCCGACGAGCTACGACTTTTAAATTCTGAAAATCAGTTTTCCCGTACCCAAAAACATATAAAGCGATACCCCACACTGTATTTTCAAAATGTCGAAAATACATTTATTTTTTATAAAAAGATGTTTTGATTAAAAGTATGTTGCTTTTTCGGTGAAGTGTAATGAAAAATATTGTACGTAACCTGTCCGGTAAGTTTTTCCGTGCTTGACAGTCCCCCACTTGGCTGTGCACGGAAAAACCCTATTTAAATAAACAATACAGAAATTATAGTCAACCGCACAAACACAATGAGGTAACAAACAAATAAACTCATAATCAACCTCGCTTAAAATCTCATAATTATAACTTTAAACAACATTCATACCATAACCTATCAAATGCGAATTACGCGCACAAACGTAGTAGAGGTGTGTCGGAAGTACTGTAATCAGTACTTTGTATTCGTTACTTTGCAGACACACAAACCAATCGCTACTAACGACTCAAAGAAGCGGCAACGGCTACTCTATTGTACTTTGGTTCAGTGTGCATTCTCAGAATACTTCGAATCTACATTGCGAGTCCAGTCCAGTACTGATAGCGCATTCGCAGTAGTCCCGGTAGCGGTAGGGTTGGAATGAAATGGAATTTAACGGGGAAATATAAACCCAACAATCGCCGGGCAATATTGGCGGCCGTGGCAATCGCGTATACGAACGTATTTGCATAGATCGGTGAATGGTGGTAAAATCGATGGAATCGGAATCGACTTTCACGGAATCGACTCGATGCCGATTCCAGTGCCGCGAATCTTTGGAATCGAGAATCGACCCATCCCTACTTTTAATTACTTTTGTTACCGATCTATAAAATTCGTTACAGTAGACAACACCCTGATTCTATAAACAGACACGATACCAAACGAATCCATAAGTGGTTGCCCTTGAGCCTACTTTACCTTCCTGTGCACAAATAACTAAGCCTACATATGATTACAAATAAAACAAGAAGTGTTGACTTAACAAACGAAACAATCGCTTAACATTTTACTGGGGAAAATGTCTACATGCATCAAACTAAAAACGTTTTACATTTTTCCTACTGACATTTATTGTTAAATGCTAAAATGAGTTAAAATACAGAGAGTGTGATTGCAAATACAGAACACCGGAAATTACTTTCAAAATACGGAGAACTGGCAATTTTGGATAACCCATTTTATTATCTTCAAATTACACTTCAACCAAAGTAAGTACTAATTTAAGTTACAGTACCAAACAGCCTTTGTATTGACTTAAATGAGAATCTTAAAATTATTTTCATACTGTGAACAAAAACAAGAAAATTGGAGGAAACAATCTAAGCTGTTTCGAAATACTTACTGCTTGTTCCTTTGAATTTGAAAGATTTCTTGCCAAACCGTAAAGAGCCCCTTCTGCATATCTTTTTGTCCTAAAGCTGCACTATTGATTTGCGAGAGACGGACAACATTTCCTGACTGAGACTTTAGACAGTGCAAAAGAGAAAGGCACGCTCGAATGTCGTTGTTCGTTTTTTCACTAAGAGCCATCATTGTCCCTAAATCTGTCTTCAGGTCTTGCAACCTAGCAATTTCACACAGCCTCTGTGCCAACCTGTACAAACAGAAAAAATCATAAAGTTTACTCAAAACTAATACTATAATGCTGAATTTTCCTTATTAGCGAATTTCCATAGGAAAAATGAGCTATTGCATTGGCGCTTATGGTAAGACCCAAGGTCGGGAGTAGCAAATGAGCACCGATCATGGTCCCCAGAACACGTTTTGGGGTGTCATTAAAAATCATATATGTATATATGTGTTCTTACTCTAGCGGCCGCATTTTAAGTTTGATTTGGTTCAAATTTGGTAAACTTGTTGGTTGTACACGTCGCTCGAAGGAGTTCGTTAGCCAAAAAAATCCAACAATTGGAAGCACGTTTTTTGACCGGAAGTAACTATTTTTTAAGATTTTTCCTACGAGAATGAATTTGTTTTTGAGTTTTTCTACAAATATAAATGTAGAATGTTATTCTGCACATTTTGGTTTTTTACAAGACCTTATAGCTCGCTTGGTTCTCCCAAAATCGATCAAAATGTAAAATACCATAGAAGTTCCCGGTTCAAAGCCATGTGTTGGATTCTACTGTGGGGTTGGCACGCAATTTATTGTGTATTGAAGATACTCCCAATACGGGGGTTGGCGTGCGAAGCACGCAATGCATTGTGTATTGAAGATGCCGTTGAAGATGTATGTTGTTTTTCCAAGTCGCTCGGACGAGTTCGTTAGCAAATAAAAATCCAACCCAAAGAACGTTTATTGACTTGAAGTAAAATATTGGATTGTCAAAATATACGCCATTCCACATATTGGGATTGTCTTCAATACACAAAGCATTCCGTGCTTCACACGCCATTCCGCATATTGGGAGTATCTTCAATAGCCTACACAATGATACTCCCAATATGCGGAATGGCTTGCGAAGCACGGAATGCTTTGTGTTTTGAAGATACTCCCAATATGCGGAATGGTGTGCGAACCATTTTGCAGCTATTCAGCACCGTTGTGAATAGACCTATTTCCCAAATTGTTGGTTGAAACCCTAAAACATAGGCCTATAAACTTACTTTTGGAAATTTGCTCAATTCACGTCAGCGGTTCAGTTGCGTGGTCGAATTATTTCATATACCAGACTAGCAGGAACCCGCGTGGCTTCACCCACTAAAAATTAAAAGTTAATGAAACTAATATCAGGTACAATAATTGTTTTTTAAATCCGACATAAGGTCTGAGTTTTCTGGCCCAAAAATCTGCTTCTTAGCGTTTTGTAGAAATCTACCAATGTTTTCAAGTTTCGTATCGTATCTAGCCCCCCTGCCGTCAACTTATGTAAACTATTTTACATATTGACATACATTATCCCTCAAGTAATGGGTGTAATTGCCGAATTTTACCCTTAGATGTAAGTAATTAAAATTTAAATGGTTTTCTTTTTGGTTCCTTAACGCCGGAAATGGTTGATAACTAAATGGTTGAAAAAAAGTGTTATTAATCGGTTGCTATGGCAATTACAAATGAATATGGGCGAGATCTCAAAATGAATTTAGTGAACGAAGAAATAAAGAAGGTGGCCATTCAACGTCTCCAAGCCCATGTTAATCGAGCCATGAAGACACTGACTGACATTAAAGATGTTCGCCCCAGGATTTGGCTCAACAAGAATAACAAACTTTCTATTGAAACAAGAGTTATAGTATAAAAGTTAAGGATCCATATTGCTAACGCTAACCCTACAAATAAAATGTGATGATTATATTTATGCAAAATAAGTCTTTAGACGATCCTAGAAGGATTGGTTAAGCTATGTTAAGTTTATTTGATTAAACTCTGTTTACAATAATAAATAAATACAAAAATAAAAAATAATTAAACTTTAAGTTACACTGTGTTCAATGAAATATCACAATTCTGTAAGTTGTTTTTCTTTTTTTGTAATTTAACATCACTTTAATAAAGCTAATTTATTAACGCCCACTTTATAGGTTATCAAGACAAATCCGCAGCAACGTTTACCTCAAACTAATGTACAATGCGCTGAATATTTACTTAACAATTTAAAATAATAAAGAAACAAAACATTTTAATTGGATTATATTGTACAAATAATACTTTACCTGTTAGAAGCCGTAGGAGGGAAGTGAACTACAAACGCTGTCTGCCTAAGCGGCCTTAAAGCCGGGACGTACACATCATTACAGATACAAATTATTGGCCTCTTCAGAATTCCAGCTGTAGCAGGACCTCCTGCGGCCTTCTTTGCCTTTCCACGACCCTTGCCTAGACCTTTCCCTTCGATAAACTTTATTACAACATCAATGGAAGCCTGGAAAATTGATCAAAATTAATTGTTGGTAACATAGACTGTTAAAAAATATAAAATGTTAATGATGCAAGCTTTCTCACGTTACATTTATTTGCTGAGAACTTAATAGCTAATCTCAAGTTCACTATTATGTCATAATACTATTTTACGATAAATACAAAATTAATAAACCTCTATTTAGTACTAAATGCAAACATTTTAGACAACTGTTCAGCATGTCCTAGCGAATTTCAATAGGAAAGGTGAGCTATTGCAGTGAGACTTTTGGTGAGACCAAAGGCCATGTTAATGCACAAGCGGTTACCGACCACACCCAACCGCCGCTTGGACTTACGAATCGCGGCATTTTTGTAATCTCTCTATCATACAATTAGTCCGGTTTTAACAGCGACTTCCGCACGTGGATAACCGGGGCCTGAGGTTGGGAGTGGTCAATGAGCACCGATCATGGTCCCCAGAACACGTTTAGGGGAGTTATTAAAATTTGTGTATACACATGAGTTCACACTCTAATGGTCGCATTTACTTCCGATTTGGTTCAAATTTGGTACACACTTTGGTTTTCTAAGTCGCTTAGATAAGTTCGATAGCCAAAAATCCAACAAGTAGAAGCACGTTTATTGACAGGAAGAAAACATTTTTTCAAATTTTTGTACTAGAATAAATTTTTTTGCACTTTTATCAAAACCAATAAATATAGGAGATTATTCTACACACTTTGTTTTTTTTACACGACCTTATAGCTCGTCTGGTTCCCCCAAGAACTATCAAAACGTAAAATACCATAAAAAGTACACGGTTCAAATCCACGTGGGGAATTTTATCGTGGAACATCTTCTGATCCGAGACTGCAAGGTCGAGGTGCAAACTCACAAAGCGAGTTTTTCTTCTGCAAGCAGAATGGAGCAACATATGAGCCGGGGCTGGAATCTGAGATTCAAACAAATTCTACTAATATATTTTGTACATTCAGACAGCTATTTAGCGCCTTTGTGCATAGACCAATTTCCCACATAGTTGGCCATAACACATAGACCCCCCCCCCCCCCCATATTTCCACCCTAAAACATATAGACTTAATTTTTATAATTCACCAACTCATGTCAGCGGTTCAGCTGCGTGATAAAACTGCAGCTAACCCACTACTAGCACCACCTATTAATATTGGTATATATATTTGATTCAATTGGATTAAATCAAAATAAGATAACAAACATTTAATACAAAAATTATTTTTTCCTCAATAATCATTAATATACAGTAGATCTTAGATAATTCGAACGTTTTTAATTCGAAATTACCGTTAATTCGAAGTTTCGGTTCAGTCCCTTGAACTTTATATGGTATCAATGTAAAAACATTATGGGTAATTCGAAGTCAACTTCTTTAATTCAAAGTTTTTTTATCAACACTAAAAACAAAATCTTCTGGTGTGAAAGGGATCGCTGAATAAATAGGTCACTGTCACGTAGATAGGGGGCAGGACATAGCCTAGCCGCAATTGTTTTTACACGTATTGTAATTCTAGATGCGGAACTGGCTTCCAAGAATTTTGCCTTCCGAGAATACTGTAGTTTGTCGATTAATGCTCTGCCCAATCTCTGTCTGTTGTTAAATCTTGACAAAACCTTTTGTAAACAGAACAGAACAATCATCTTGTTTATTGACACTTGTACTGCGCATAATATCCCACTTATATGAAAAACGTTACGGTTATTTTTTTCCCCCCCAAACATGACTTCGGCTGTAAAGCCAATGGATCAGAGCATTGTAAAAAATGTTAAGCATTTTTACCGGCGACTTATTGTACAAACGCTCTTGACAGATTCATTGGAAAACAAAAATTCAAAGATCGATATCCTTCAAGCAGCAAGAATGTGTCACAATGCATGGTCACAATCGTTAAGAAATCTGACTAGCATCCAAGTGATCTTTTTAGAAGAAGTGAATAACAAAAAATGTGCCGAATCGTCGGATTTAGAAGACAATTAAGCTGAAGTTGAAGATTCCCCAATCCCTACAATGTCTGAGGCTCTTCAGCAATTGTGTGAATTTCGGCGGTACATTTGAAGGACAAACCAGAATAAGTGAAGCTGTTTTTCACTCTCTTAACGTACTTGAAGATTTTGCAAACGTAAAAACAATTAATTCTACAAGGCAATCGGACATTTCACAATACTTTGTTAAAGTACAGTATATATTTTTTATTATATTGTACATAATAAAAAAGCATCATTTAATTTTGATTGGTGAAAATAAACCTTATACAATAAACATATTCAACATAGTTTTTATTTCAATCATTTTGAGAACCTAAAAATCGAAAAACATTTTTACTTTTATAATTCAAATTTTTGGCTAGTTCAAAGTTTTACAATGGTCCCTTCAGCTATGAATTATCCAAGTTTTACTGTAGTACTAAATGTTTTTCTGAAAACATGTTCTCAATAACCTATCTTTTTTTGCGAGCTAAGCGAGAACTGAACATAATGAGTGCAACAGACGGTTGCAAAAAATAAAAATATTACAACTTAATTACAAAACGGCTTCTTCTGCTTTTCAGCCCCACGTTGGGAAAGCCATTTTGCAACAGACGGTTGCAAAAAATAAAAATATCTATAAGTATAAAGTGTTAAAAAAAAATGGGGTTCGATAAAAGTTTCAAAAATAAAAAAAATGCTCAAAAATAATAAAAAATGCTATATGTGGATTATTTAGCAATCATCAATACCTCTCCTTCACTTCTTTTATTTATTCACCTTAATACACCAGAAATCGTCGTTCATAAAATACCTTAAATCATCAAAAAAACACCTCTTAGGCCTACTGCCTTACCTCCATAAACAAAAATCACCATTTAGGCCTGCTGCCTTACCTCCATAAACAAAAATCACCTCTTAGGCCTACTGCCTTACCTCCATAGACAAAAATCACCTCTTAGGCCTACTGCCTTACAACTCAAAATAATAATAAAAAAAAATAATAATGATCATAACCTATAATAATCCACATATAACTTTGTTGCAGTCTAAAAGAAAAATAAATTATTTGGGAGCGTACCGGACCTAAAAGAGCAGGTGAAAGACTGCACAGAATATAAACCACAAAATTATTAAGGAAACCTTACTATATTTTCAAAAGTATTCACCAAGACAAACTGAGTTATCCATTTACAAAGAATAAAGGTTGCTCACTAAAAGTCAAATTAGTAACAAATAGTTTGTTTAATAGTTAACCAAAATTATTTAAGAGAAAGTATATATGACAATTCAAAATTGTCAACAAGGAGTAAAAATTTACATGCCCTTAATAAAAAAAAAATGTTTTTTTTTTTATACGCCCTTATTTAGTTACAAATTATTACAAAAACCCTTCCCCTAAAACACTAAGAAGCCCACCCTTTGTTTAAGTTTTAATTAATTTAAGATTTACAATTACAAAGAAAAACTCAATAAAAAAAATACAAACAGTTCTACATATTCTGTAACTTGGTAGTTATTTAGGACAAAGTTTACATGAAAAGGTACAATGTTAAACTTAAACTAACAGACAATAACTTTTTATATAATTATGGAAATTTTGTATACCGTACCTTAGTATACAATGTTGGCCAACTTATATGTATATCTGTATTCAATTGAAAATAATTAATTTAGAAGATTAAACAAAAATAAATAAATAGGTAAGAAATAAATAAAGATTGTGACGTCACTATAATAATAAACAAAACAATTTAAAACAATTTAGAAGATTAGCCCCTTTGGGGCTGTTAAATCCAAAAGTGCTATAGCGATATCCCATCCATATATATTTTATTTAATTATCTATACCTAGCCTAGCTTATGCTCTAAAATAGTATATACATTTTTCTTTTGTTTTAACTTCAAAAACAACAAAATTATTTTTAACAACACACTTTCTCTTGTTTTAAAATTCACTTGAAAAACATTTGTTGGTTTAAACTAGTTAAAAATGTCACACTGGGTGAATTGTTTTAGCACTAGCCTTTTATTGAAAAGTTAATGTAGATGAAATTTAACCTCAAAGGCATTGTCATTAACAGGCTTTACATTTACATTTAAGTGCCTTTACGTAAAGTTAATTTTTATTTTTTACCAGTTTGCACCACAACTATATCCAAAAAAGTTCAGGCCTTTAGAAAGGTTTCTGTTAGTATAGCACATTACATTTATTTCCTTTTTTTTTTTTTTTTAATACATAAACAGGCCAGTAGGCAAGGATAGCCTTATTTAAAAAAAAAAAAAACAAAAAGGTGAAGCTCTAGCAGTATATAAAAGGTGTCATTACGGGTCGATCTTGGTCCAGTTTAAAACTGCATCAAAAGACAAAAATTTATTAGTGCCTTTGTCACATGTTTTAGAACACAAGTAAAACTTTGCATAAACTTGTCTGAAACTTACTTTAATTAAAGCTTTGGTTTAAACAAAGTCGGATTCTTTAGATTTAAAATGAAATTTAGGGCTTTAAAGTTTATAGTAAAATCTCTATATTTAAATGCACAAAGGTACACCAAATATCATGCTATTGTCAGACAAACAAAGATACAGTTTAAACAATGGTTTTTAACATTTTAGTTTCAAAATGATGCAACATAAAACAGTTCTTTACCTAGACTTTTTTGGTACAGATTTTACTAAGCAAAACTTATTTGACTTTCACTTCAAATGCATTTAAGAAAGAAAATATTTAGTTCACAATAATTAGATTTTTCACCAAATCAAACCAAACGGCTACTTTGAAATACATGGTCTTAAGGTTAAACAAAAGATTGATTTATTATGCATAACTCAGATTAATGATTTGAATAGAAAAGAAATACAATTTTAAAAAAAACTTAATCTCACTAACCTGGATTGACACTAATTGCTAAAATATGTAAAGACGGAGTTAAACTCGGCAAGAGAGCACGTTTACTTTCGGCGGAAGATATCAGACCGCTTGAGGTTTGTGTGTCCTACTGTTCGAGAAACTTCTAAATAGAAAGAGTCCGGACTAAAGAAAACGTCAGAGGCTGTGACGTAGGTTGACATAGAACTAGCAGCTGTTCAGATAAGACAGAGTGAGTGTTTACTTAAGATTAGGACGAGTATAGAAGTTAGGGAAGTAGCCGAATTGGATTTCTATAGTTAAGTGAAAGAAAATAAGATTATGTAGCTTTAGGATGCTACAACTTCATCTATGCTATATTAGCATCTGTCTATACATAATTATTAATTACTGTGAAATATTTATTAAATTAGTTTAACTTTCTTAGGGGTGAGTACCTGGCTGCTAAAGTACAAGCTAGTTGGATATACGTGGCTCAATAAAGAAATTCAAAACATCGTGGCAAGACAACTATACGTTTACTCTGACATAATTAAAGAATGATTATTTACAACAAGATATATCAACATTACAAAAATGATTAAACAAACAATTCAATTAATTATATACAATTTATACAATGTGTTCTCAACCCTAGTCCAGACTATGACGCAATAAGTAAAAAATTGAAGTTAAGTTATTTCTCAAAAATTGTAAAATTTCAAAAATGCAGACTTTTAAACTTAAAAATAATGGCCATATTTACTCACGATACCAGTTGTTTCTGTACTTTTACCTAGGATTTCACTGAATTTAAAGGATATATTATGCACGTTGTCGTCCTTCAATTTGCACTTATGCCGACCACATATTGAAAATTTACAAGTTCACTTCTCGTCGTAATTACACTCTCAATCTTACTTTCTTATGTTTACAACACCACTAAGGCACTTCTACTTTCTTTTTTAATAACGTTCGTTGCGATTTCAAAGAAAATAACACATTTTTCAACGAATTTCCCACCACCTGCAACTGGTTATGTATACAGTCAACTACGCCATATTTGAGTCTAGAACGTTCTACTACGTTCTGTGTGCTTTGTCACGTAGACCATTGCCTTCTGTATTTGAATTGCTTCATCGCTCATCACAGATGGAGTTCCTAGTAGTCCTGTATCTCGATACATATGCTGATATTGTCATACTTTGTTATATACGCTGACTTCTTATTATGTGTTTGTTTTTTAATTGTTTTAAATTGTTAAACTGTTTATTATTCACTTATTAAACTGTTTCTTTTCACCGTTCGCCTCAACCGCACTACTCGTTGAAAACCATTTCTTATATAGTTCTCACACGTTACATACGTTTATTCATTAATATATTTTTTAAGTCTGCTTTTATTTTACCTATTTATAGTCTGCTTATTCTTTATTTATTAAAAAATGATTCTACTGTAACTATTTTGCGTCATAAATGAATTTACATATATGCAAGAATTATAAATGTTTATTATTATATATATATTGCGTCATTTTATTTATTTAGACCAAACCTCTATGCTTTAGACACTATGGGAAATTACAAATCTATTTTCATCGTATAACATCTCTGTTACATGGCTGTCAGTGTTACATGAGTATTAGTAAAAAAGAATAATTTCAAAAAATACAGAAAAATATAGCCTATACAGTAAAGTCTCGCTAATCCGGTCTCCGATAATCCGGACGTTCGGCTAATCCGGACGGCCCTAAAAAAAATATAGAAATTGCAGTATTTTACTGGGTACAGTATACGCAATTATTGAAGTTTGCCGAGAGCAAAAATAGTTAAGGTTCATTTGTCCTTGGTTATTTTTTAGCGTGAAGAGAAAGCTCAGCCGAGGATAGAACGGGTTGGCCCATTATCTTTTGTCCCACAGTATTTTAAGGAAGTGACTCACTTCACCAGCTCGCCGCACTGTACCTGACCGCAGACTGTCTATCAACAGTCCCTTTTTGATTTGTTTCTCGCTAGACGTCTGGAGTGAAATTTTCAGTGCACCATTATTCATTTACACTGTGGTTTCAATAGCTGAAAATGCTCGAAAATCTTTGGAATTTGACAAACTTACAGTTTAATACGCTACACTAGTGTGACACTAATCTAATGGTGTGTTCACAATTTGAAAATAAAAATGGTTTGGCACTTTAAAAATCGAACAAATTCCAAACTTTTTTATAATTTTTAATTCGTGACATCAAAAAGTTGAATTGCGAGAAATTTTTTTGTTTTTAGGGTAGGCGCGTCATGAAAGCGAGAGAAATGTAGCTGAAAAGCTACATTTCTGAAAAGTATTTTTTGAAAAAATTAGCTATTGTAGTTTCTATCATACAACAGTTAGAACACGACCTTCATTTCGCGGGTAATGTGGCAACATGTACGGGCGGCCGGCCTTCGGCTCGCGACTTGCATGCGCCATATTGTGTAAGTATTTAACTCTAAAACTAGCTTCACTCTTGCGTTCGACTTGACCAGTCTATTTAATTCTGTGGTCGCTGATATTTACTGTGTACTGTATTACCAAAAAACCAATTTTAATACGTATTCTCACTAAAAACACAAACGGTATACATTTCATGCATTTTTAGGCTTTTTCCGTCTAATCCGGACAGGGTCCGGTCCCGTCAAGTCCGGATTAGCGAGACTGTACTGTATTTGTAAAAAAAATTACTTTAAACACTTTAGCTGTTTTTTTTTTACTTTCTCTCCAAATACCATAGTATATGGAGAAAGTATTGTATTCGTCAAAATTTTCGAGTTTGAGTTTTTGGTGGAAATATCCGTTTTGGGTCTCCCTGAACCTAAAAAAGTGGTTTTCGGAGTGATGTCTGTGTGTGTGTCTGTGTTATTAGATCTAGAGCCTAAACCAGTCGTCCGATTTTGATGAAATTTGGTATGGAAGTACTAATCCACGGTATCTCCAGGCGTTTTTTTCATTTTTGTGAATTTTTGATTTTTAAGGGTAATTTTCCTATAAAAGCCATTTTGATTAAAATTGTATAGTTTATTAGGGACCTAAAGTACTATAAACTATAAAATTTTAATCAAAATCGTTCAAGCCATTTTTGAGAAAAGTTGGTTCTTCCGTTATTTTATCGATTTTTATGGGAAAATTACTCTTAAAAATAAAAAAATTGCTATTTTGAATTATTATTCTACTGATGAAAAGGTAGAGTATGTTATAGTACTTTTAGTCAAAAATATTAACAAAATTATAAGCTATCATTAAAAAAAAAACAATAATACGAAATTTATGTTTCTTTCACACACTTTTGGCTTGATGAAATATATTTTTTTTATTAAGTTCCTATAATGAGGGAGAAAGTATGTGTCAGTTTCCTGATACCGTTTTTTTTTTTTTAGAATAAAGGAAACTTGTATACTTAATTTTTTTTTAAATGCATTGACAATTTTTAAGAAATAAATCTTGATAATTGTTTTAAGCTAACATTTATAAATAATGCAAGATGAAAGCCTGTACACGTTTCACTTGGAATCAACTTTGCTCTAGCAGTACTTAAACAGCCCTCATTTCAAATTGTACATCTATATACAGTTATATGCTTGGTACCTGTGGAGCTCCATCAATTTCATCCAGTACTAGGCAGTTAGGTCTTCTTTCTTCTCCCATGACAGCTCGCATCTGTGTTGCAGCTTCTAACTGTGTTCGGAACACATCAGGACTTCGGTCATCACTGGCATTTACTTCTACAATATTGTAACCTGCAAGATGGTAAACTAATTTAATCGGTACAGTCAAATATTATTATAACTACAGAACTCCTTTAACCCTGGAAGGGGACGCCCGGTCTTTTCGACCGTTTCTCAATAAAAATGTCTATACGGCTTGTCGTAGTTAAAATTAACCTTCCTAATCTTACACACCTTTCAATGGCCTCTTCCACTACATATTCCAATGCTTGTGCTATTTCCTCTCCTCCAAAGTTTACTTGTGCACCTGGTCTGAATGTTCTGGTGCGCCTGTTCACGTTACTCATTTCCACTAAGCGTGTCGTTATATTCCTGTATATATATTTACTGTTTTGCATAGGAATATGTAGTTCCTAGACAAGGCCGTAGACAGGGAGGGGGTTTGGGGATCACCCCCCCAATCCCAAAATTTTGTAGTAAAAATTAATACTAGGTTTAAAAAGTGCAAATTAAATTATAAAATAGACAACACAACAGAGGATCCAGCAACATATTTTACATCATTGTGCATTGCATGCACACTGATATTTAGATTTACTTGATTAAACTACAACGTACAATACACATGGATGCAGTAGGTTACAGCCTTACTCTCTTGTAAGCTTGATCTTATCTAAAATAAGAAAACTATGAAGGTTCAACAAAAATACTTTACTCTAACAAAACACCCCAATACAGGGGTCGGCTGCTTCTCATAGTGTTCAGTGTCAAGATCACACGTGCTTCCTTAGTAGTGAACATGTTAAAAGGGTTTAAATTCAAATCCCCAATAATAACCTGACCCCCCCCCCTGAAAAGTTTTCCTGGCTACGGCTTTGTTACTAGATGCCATTGAAAAGTATATGTTAGGATATATGTGAAGGAGTAAGGTCAGTTTCATTCACCCTAAGACTTCCAGACATTTTTATTGAAACCTGGACTAAAAGAGCGGTTGCGCACCTTCCAGTGTTAAAGGAGTTTGTAGTAATGAAACATTTCTTTAGATCTTCAATTAGCATATACATTTTCAGTATTTTTGGTATGAATACATTACAGAATAACATGCTAATGTTAATTTTGTATATTTATTTAAAAATAAACGGTACCAGAAACGGGCACATACTTTCTCACAAACATATTTAAATTATTAAACAGATTCACTGTGACCTCATAATTGTATTAAAGTAGGAGAGGAGATACATTAAAGTAGGAGAGTAACTAACAAATATTATTATTATTAGCTGAATGAGAATTTAAAAAAAGAAAACTATTCAATTGATTTCGAACAAATTTGCACCAAACATGTCACTTAGGCCTATACATACGCGTGAAAAAAGGTTTTGAAAAATTTTGAAAAACAACCCCCATTTTGGCCAAAATACCCCCAAAAATCAGTCATTATTATTAGCTAAACGAGAATTTTTAGATAGATGCGGTTTTTTTGCCTATGGTAGGACACATTAAGGGCTACAAATAAGCCAAATATTATCGAAATTGTTACGGCCATTTTTTTATACAAAAACAATAACTGATTTTTTGGGGGTTTTTTGGCCAAAAAGGGGGTTGTTTTTCAAATTTTTTCAAAACCTTTTTTCGTGAATCAATACAGGCCTAATTGACATGTTTGGTGCAAATTTGTTCGAAATCGATTGAATAGTTTTCTCTCTAGCTTTGTACACATACAGACATTTTGTAAAAACCACTTTGTTGGACTCAGAGGGTCCCAAAATGAATATGTCGACAAAAATCTCAACATCGGTTTTTTTTGCGATCACTATACTTTCTCTATACTACAGTACAGTGAGAAAGTAAAATATGTAAATAATGAATGATTTCATTGATTTATCTACGTTTTTTATGACCCGGTATAAAAGACTGTGCCTTCTCACATAATTTTTTTAACACATTCTCTCCAGGGTTAAACAAGACAGAAAATCGGATTACGGGTTCTACTGTTATAAGTGGGCAAAGAGAGTTGTGAGGTTGAAAATTTAGGAATATAAACAATATCTTAACAAAGAATCTTTTAAATTTTTTTACCAAATGGGAAAATGAAAAAACCTGGAAAATACATATATTTTTTAAAAGGTTGTTAAAAAAACCTTGTCATTACCTAAATTTGGAAAAAATATACTAAACAATTTGATCAGAAAGAAATGTTGTTATACCAGACTTGCTGAGGGCAGAGACAAATTTGGATTTTTTTTTTTTTTCGTTTTAGATCAACAAATTTTTATATTTTATTATTTGGACATTTGCCATCATTTGTGTGTTAAAAACCAATACAAGCTGTTTCGGGAATATAAATCAACTCCAGTTATCAAGTGACTACAACTAAGGGAACATAAACCTAGAGATCTAGGCCTATGTAAAGAAAACAAGTAAAGCTAAAATATACCACTAACCTTAACCATCTACATAGTACATCTCAGAGCTGAAACTGAGAAGTTAAATAACACGCAATAATACAAACACACACCTGAAGGCAAAACACGTGTTTACAGACCGGAGTCAGAACAACAACGCTTTTGATCTGACTACACATTTGTTGTTCTGACGGAATTGATTCATATTCCCGAAAAGTCATGTATTGACTTAAGACACAAATGATGGCAAATGTCCAAATAATCTATCTATATATATAAAAGCCACTGATGACTCACTGATCATGATTTCTCAAAAACTACTGAACGGATTGGAACGAAATTTGGTATGTAGCTTCCTCTAGGGCCATAACTGCTCACTAAGAAAGGTTTTAAAAAAATTCAAAATCTTAGGGAGGGTTTGGGGGGTCAAAGTTACTAAATCACGATTTCTCCAAAACCACTGAACGAATTGGAACCAAATTTGGTATGTAGATTCCTCTAGGGCCATATGTGCTTTCTAAGAAAGGTTTTCAAAAAATTCTAAATTTTAGGGGAGGTTTGGGGGGTCAAAGTTACTAAAAATCCCTATAAGAAATACATAGTGTAATTTTTTGTTTGTTAATATACATTTATCTTTGATTTGTCTATCCGTGCAAAGACGGATCGAGCCAGCTAGTTAATAATAAAATTGAACATCCACCATTAGTAAATGATAACTTTTAACAGACAAAACAAATTTTTGTTTGAAAGGATTTCAAATAGATTTATAGAAACTGCATTTTGACAAGTTCCAAGCTCATTAATCTACCTGCCTGTGTTGCAATCATGTGCGCTAGAGTGGTCTTGCCAAGTCCAGGAGGTCCGCACAACAATGCCACTTTGTGGTAAGGTCTTCCATGTTCATCATACTCTTCGTTCACTATAGGTCCTGTCTTCTTTTGGAACCTCCAATCTTACATATTTAAAAAATAAGAAAGGATAAATACAGAAGTAACAGAATTAAAATTATAATAAACTGTGTATTAACAAACTGTACAACAACTGTAATTTAAAAAAACACTCAAATTACAGTACTTATTAAAACATTAACTTATTGCATTAAAAAACACGCAAAAAATTTAAAGTTCCAACATTACTATGGGGTGGGAGTAACTGTCTGGCCAGGCTATACGATTGAGTAGTTTATCCCGCACTTCTGTCTCAACTTAACACTTTCCCAGCAAGGTTTATTAGTTACACACAGCAAATAAACCACTCAGTCGTACAGTCTGGCGAGACATTTACTTATTTGTGATCAGATAGGTACCCCCCTCCCCATCCCACAGTAATGTTGACACTTTAAAATTGTTCCGTGTTTTTTTAATACAGTAAGCTCATGTTTTAATATGTAATGTAATTTTAGTGTCTTTTTTAAATTACAGTAATGCTACAGTTTATTAATACACAGTCCATGGATTTAAATGTTTAACCAAATTATTTACTCATCGACCAATGTTACCTAATTTATAATTCGAGATGACCTCAGCTCCAATTAGCTTGAATTACCGGAACCCTACTGTACATTAAAAGAAAAGTATAGTTTTTCTTTTTCATAAACGTCATGAATAATGTTGCCAATAATAGTAATACTGTATAGTTGTTTGTCCTTTCACTCAAGCTGAAAAAAATACGATTTCCTGTTGGTACATCTTTATAACATAACTCGGACGTAGCGTCAACATTCCTTCGGTCTTTTGTTGATGCTATAACCCAGTTTAACTGTATATTTAATTCAACATATCTCTGTTTGAAGTTATTGTTTATTAATGATGGATGTTGAATTTTATTATAATTACTTGTTCGGACATTTGCCATCATTTGTGTGTTAAATAATCAAACACGACGTTTCGGGAATACAAATCAATTCCAGTTCTCAAGTGACTAAAACTAACGGTACATAAACCTAGGCAATTAGGCCTATGTAAGGGTGAACAAAGTAAAACTACAAATTATTACTAACCTTAAATATCTACGTGATACATCTCAGAGCTAAGACTGAGAAGTCAAACACACCAACCACAGACACAACACAATTCATACACTAAGCACACGCAATTGATGGCAAGCGTCTAATTTACAAGTTGGAGAGAGATGTTTACAACTGTTACCGACTAATAAAAATACTGAACTTTTACTAGTAGAATCACCATGTGGTGTTATAACCCGTTCCCGTGCGAAACACTTGAACTATATGAAACAATAGGGAACTACGCCTTCCTGTTGGCCACGCCTGAATACTCTGGCCAGTTGTCAGTCTCTCTCCAACTTGTAAACTAGACGCTTGCCATCAATTGCGTGTGCTTAGTGTATGAATTGTATTGAGTCTGTGGTTGGTGTGTTTTACTTCTCAGTCTTAGCTCTGAGATCCATCATGTAGATATTTAAGGTTAGTACAGACATCGTTGGCTGTGGTTCGGATTCCACGTAAAACTGTAGGTCCCGTCTTCATTAGCCTTAAGTGCAAAACAGTAAGACGTTAAACACACAAAAAAAACTAATTTGTAGTTTTACTTTGTTCGCCCTTACATAGGCCTAGTTGCCTATATCAAAACCCACTAAATAATACCGTTGCGAGGCGGCCAATAGGATGGGCGCGCAGCGTTGCCATATCTACTAGCCTCGAAGACTCCTGGTATTTACCGCTCGAGGCTTGATCGCACAGTTTGGTGAACACAAGCCCGTCCCTCAACGGTATTCTTTAGTGGGCTTTGATATAAGTAGTTTTTTTTGTATAATATAGGTTTTTTGATATAGGTTTATGTACGTTTAGTTTTAGTCACTTGAGAACAGGAATTGATTTGTATTCCCGAAACGTCGAATCAACAAGTAATTATAATAAAATTCAACATATCTTGTGCAAAAGATAAGTAATTTCAATAAACCGTTAAATAAAGGTTTCAAATGTATATTTTATGTTTGTGGTGTTCAATGCTTACTGCAATGCTACAAAGTCGTAAATCTAATTCTTTGCATTGATTACTTATGCCAATACACATATTAATAATGAAATATTATAAATAATCTTTTAGTGTCTCACCAAATTTTCCTTTCTTTTCGTCCTTCTTCTTTTTAATTCTTGGTTCTCGATTATAAACAATTTTGTCCCACATTTTCAGCCACTTCAGCAACGCCCTATTTGTACCCTGTAAGGATACAATTTTACAAATATACACTATCTATCTTTTTACAAACATATTTCCTTATATTCCAACACTACGTTGTAATAATGCACGGCAATATATTCTAAATACAGAGTCTACAAAATAGAATAAAGGATAGTGTTGGATAAAATAAATGCAACATCAAGGATCAAGGAGGTACAGTAATGGTAAAACTTTGTAAATCAATATTTTAATACTGCGGTGTATAGTGTATAATTTGTCTATAATATGACTGTACTTAAGATAGTAGCCTATACATTTGTAATGTGACACGACTATATTGCAATCGCTTATATAACACATGTAAACCAAAGATGTAATGCTGAGCATCTTATGGGACTATTTTTAAGTGTAACGGCAATTGCTTAAATACAATTGGTCATCTATTACAAGCCCATAAAACCTAAATCACGCTTTCCCTGACTCACTGACTGCACTCCTGTTTCTCTTCTAGCAATGGCACCACGTTTAATCTTAACTGTGTTTAGTGTTTTATTTAAAGTGCCTAAATACCATAGTTAAGGTTTACATATTGTTTTGGTTAACTACTAAGGCAATACACTACAAATACAATCTTCTTCATTTTTGTACAAAAAATAAGCACTTTGTATTGTACCTGAATGAAAAATAATTCAACCACGCAGCTGAACTGCTGACGTGGGTTGAGCAAATTTCAAAAACTAAGTTTATAATCCTATGTTTTAGGGTTTCAACCAACAACTTGGGAAATAGGTCTATTCATGACGGTGCTGAATAGCTGGAAAATGGTTCGCACGCCATTTCGCATATTGGGAGTATCTTCAATACACAAAACATTGCGTGCTTCGCATGCCAAACCCCCTATTGGGAGTATCTTCAATACACAATGCATTGCACGACAACCCCACGGTAGAATTTACCACATGACTTTGAACCGGGTACTTCTATGGTATTTTACGTCTTGATCGATTTTGAGGGAACTAAGCGAGCTATAAGGTCGTGTAAAAAAACAAAATGTGCAGAATAACATCCTACATTTATATTTGTAGGAAAAACTCAAAAACAAATTCATTTTTGTAGGAAATATCTCAAAAATAGTTACTTCCGGTCAGAAAAACCTACTTTTTTTGGCTAACAAACTCGTCCGAGCGACGTAGACAACCAACATGTGTACCTAATTTGAACCAAATAGGACTTAAAATGCGGCCGCTAGAGTGCGAACACATATACAAAAATATGAGTTATATCCACAAATAATGTCTAGTTTATATAAAATAATGTTAACGTTTACTGTATGTTAGCTGAGTAAGCATTCTTTAGATGTAGAGGCTTAGAGCCATTATTCCTTAATCGTAGT
Source organism: Philaenus spumarius (assembly GCA_018207615.1). Classification (NCBI taxonomy): domain Eukaryota; kingdom Metazoa; phylum Arthropoda; class Insecta; order Hemiptera; family Aphrophoridae; genus Philaenus; species Philaenus spumarius. Next base: position 112,713 of record JAGFPH010003598.1, on the reverse strand, counting down.
TAGAAGCTCGCTCCGTGAAAATCTATATGTACACTAGTAGTTTACATATTTGTTAGTTTACAAGTATAATAAATTGTTTGTAATAAATAAAAAGGATTTTTATTAAATAGATACAAGTATAATATTTGTTAAAAAAAATCCAAACGCCTCAACACGAGACGTAACTTATATATACATACATATATATGATTTTTAATGACACCCCAAAACCTGTTCTGGGGACCATGATCGGTGCTCATTTGCTACTCCTGATCTTGGGTCTTACCATAAGGGCCAGTGGAAAACCTCATTTTTCCTATGGAAATTCGCTAATAAAGATAACAGTGTATTATTACTGAAGCTCAATAAATATTAATGTTATTACTGAATATTCTGTGAGTATTATTTCAATAGAAATAACAATCAAAAACAGACTGTAAGTAAACAAATATTTTTAAGACGTATTCAACAATACAAAATATTATACAAAAATTAATTAACTTTTTTCTTGCCAGATAGTTTATACCCAAATGTTTTTCTAATCCATTTCAGTTGAGCAATGGGAATATTGAAAGAACTTTCCTGTAAAATTGCATTCTATTGATAAAATGAAAATGCTACTATGTGGGATCACAATTATGTTGAAGCTATAAGATTTATGTTAGTAGCACAGATTTCTAAGAACCATTACTTATTTAGAAATCGACCTCGCACAATTGAAGGGTCTCAAAACCATAACATAACAGGTGAAAGCTGTCACGACTCCCCAACATCAATTGAAAATTTGTTTTAGTTAAGCTTACACACTATTCTAAAGCACAATTCGTGATTACAACCTATATGAAATCAATTCTGATCATCAAAATATTCTTTAACTAACCTCATCGCTTAGTAATTCCAAATAGTTTCTAGGCCGGTATTTTTCTACCCACAGTTCACTGTTTCCATTGCTGTCGACCACTTCTACTTCTGGTGGATTGGTTTTATCCGCTTCTATTTTATTCCATTTTTTTTGAAGCTGAAAGTAAAAACTAAACAATAATATAAATCGAGTAAAGGCAGAATAAATTCAAATAACTGATTATCTATCCGTCTAACAAGCCACAAGTGTAAATTTTGTTTTGCGTAATCCATCAATAGAAGTTCAGCTGCCCATTTATACATATTCCTAAAAAATAAACAAATAAAAGAAAGTTTGATTAAATATTTAATCTAAAAGGTTTAATTTAAAATAAAGGTTTTTATTTGTTAAAAATAATATTACAAAACTAACTATAATGACAGTCAACTTCAAGGGGTTATAAGTAAACCCTACCTACTTAGGTGCTTATACGCAGCATCTTATACATACTAGAGTCGAAAAGTTAACGGAATTAATTTCTAGAGACCCTCAGCGCAGTCGCCCGTGAGAAATTTGTTTTGCAGCAGTTGGTACTACTCCTGCGGTAGTGGGAGTATAGCTCAGTTGCCTTTGTTCACCTGTGGAGAGTGCTTATCGTGTGACTGCAATTTTACTGTTTTGTTTTTTAAAAATGGCGTACAGTGAACAGCGAGAAAACATTAAATTCTGTGTTTCGCTTCTGAGACTCTTGAGATATTTTCAGGCCAATAAACATATGCCCGAAAACGCTTTGTTTCCCAGATATCCGCCGTTTTGCTTTTTTTACAAAATAATTCATATGTAGAAAACGGTTTGACTGATTGATTTAAAACTTGGCATGACGTTTAACCAAACAATGATCTATCTCAAGAAAAGTAATCGATTCTATCCGATCATGCGTTTGAAAATGGCGGCTGTTTGAAAATTTCAAGCCTAAATTACTCGAAAACCGTACATTTTAACCAAAACCGTCAAGACACCTTTTTTGTAGCCCTTTTTGATTCCGTATCGAATGGTGTAACTTTCAAAACAATTGGATGAAGGATAATAGTTAAGTTATGTGTAATAATTGGTTTGTGCAACCCGGCATCCTATACCAACACAGTAAACACAACAATATTGTATGTACATTTGCTGTCATTATCTTTAACTTAGCTATTCTCCTTCATCCGATTGTTTAGACAGTTACACCATCCGATAGGGAATCAAAAGGGCTGAAAAAAAAGGTGTCTTGAAAGTTTTTGAGTAGTTTAGGTTTGAAATTTTCAAACAGCCGCCATTTTGAAACGCATGATTGGATAGAATCGATTATTTTTCATGAGATAGATCATTGTTAGGTTAAACGTCACGCCAAGTTTAAACTCAATCAGTCAAACCATTCTCTAGATAAGGGATTATTTCGTACAAAAAACAAAATGGCGGATATCTAGAAAATTAAGCTTTTCCGGGTCTGTGTTTATAATGTTTATATGAACTTTTTTTCTCATTTTGACCCATAGAACCATTCCTCGAAGTTTGGCACTTTACTTATAGGACATTCTGTATATTCAAAGGTTTACATAAGCTTATGATAGACAACTTGTACTAACATAAAAAGTAATGAATTGAAAAGGATATTATAAAAACTATGACGTAATGCATTTAATGTCTAATCCGGTTTAGACAATTTGCAAAAAAACAATGTAATACTTTTCTGCTTACCTCTTCAAGTGCCATTTGTTCCAACTTTGTAAAAGGAATAGATAACAAACTGCCACTGTGGTTATGTGCCCCAATCTGAGCTATCTGAAACAAATGTATGCAATTAAACCACATGTGCATTTTATATTATATAATAATAATAAAGTACAGTTTTTATGTCATCACATTAAAGGGGTTTGTTTTATTAAACTTAAAACAACACGGGAACATACAGCACAGTAATTTACGCGAGAAAAAATAATCCAGAGACAAAGTAAACATTATTAAATAAACATTTTTAAACTTTTCTTATAATATTTAAATATAAGGTTTAGATTGAGCATTTTTATATAGTGTTTCAAAATGAATGTAGAGGGTTTTAAGGCTTTGTAGTATTTATTACATTTAACTTAGAATTATAAATAATACATCAAATGAAAGAGCAACTCAAACAGTTTTTCCTACAAGTGTTCAATGTGAGCACCATTCATCCCGCGACACACATCGAGTCGATAGCCAAGTTCGTCCCAAACCTTGTTCAGTCTGTCTGGAGCAGTTGTTGCAACAACTTCTTCAATCCTGTTTCTTAAGTCGGGTAGGTCAGCTGCTAGTGGGGGCACATACTCATGTTCCTTTATGAACCACCAAAGATAAACATCACATGGCGTCATATCGGTGAACGTTAGAGCTTGTAACAACTGCAAACGATAACGATGTAGTTGTAAGCAACTCACGTAAACTCTCCACATCACGACCAGCCTTCCGAACTGATTTATTGGCGTTACACGTGAACTCTCTCACTTGTTTAACATATTCTTCAGTAACTCTTGGTCATCCCATACCCCTTCAAAGACAGCTGATGTTTTCAAACTGATGATACCACCTATGTTATCATCACTTGTAGGATTACATTTTAACTTAATACAGAACACATGTTGCACTGTAACTACAGATTCAGTTTGCCAACTGTAAAACACAAAAAGCTTTCTGTTCACTAGTCGCCATCTTTGCTACTAGCGCTTTCTAACGGAAGACAGAGGAAACAAGTGCATGCGCAAATTAGACCAGGCAAACTAGTACGATTTTGAACCGAATAAATAAACTTTAGCCTACAGCTCCGATTTAGATACAGTTATCTGCATCGTGTACAGAAAAATACCAGGAAAATGTCTACGTATGACCAGTTTCATAAAGTTGCATCTAAAAGTGTATCATTTTTTTGAAACCTCTAAAAATGGATGAAAAGCCGTGAAAATCCATATTTGGTGGTTTTTTTTGGGGGGGTGGAGGTGATGGGGAAAATTTGTGAAGTTGCTACAGAGACTTGAAAATTTCCTCTCACGGGTTTTCGGGGGCGCTCATTTCAATTCAGACTATGAGAAACTCCCCCAATGCGCTGGGGGCTCCGAGAAGTCCGGGCCGATGGGGGGAAAAACGTAAGGTTTTGAAATATTTTGAGATGACGACTTAAAGGCATATAGTGATGATCAGGTTGGTTCCCATGGCAGCTGTTTCGGCTTATGCGCAGCCCTAAAGTGTTGGGAGGGGTTACAATAAAGACGAAGAGAGATAGAGAGATAAAGTAAAGGTATGAAATAATACTGCTCGCTCAGAGTACGTTACAAAGCTGTATAGAGAGAAGAATAAAATACGCCGCTGCTGGTTTTGAGTTTGATCGTTTCGATTGAAAAATATTGTTCTAGTGAATTACTAGTTGGAAATTTATCACTAGTTGAAAATCAATTGGTTGCCCAAAACCGTATGTTTGTATTTATTATTCCAGATCTTTGTTACCGGTACTAGTACAGAATAAACAGAATTTTTTGAAAATTAATGAATTTATTCTTTCTTTTTCCTTTGAAAATTTTATAATGTCTTCTCCTTTTAATAAAAGATTATGTATATCGACCCTCACCAGAGCCCCCCTGGAGTCATTTCGCATGGTCAGAAATGAAATCAGCGCCCCCAAAAACCCATGAAAAACGTTTTTCGTTCAATTTTTAGGTTTCAAAAAATTATGCACTTTATGCACCCGCGATGCATTTTTGCTTCCTCCCGAAACTGGGCATATGTGGACTTTTTTCCTAGTATTTTTCTGAACACAAAGCAGAAAATTGCACCCAAATTGGAGATGTATGCTAAAATTTATTTATTTTTCAGTACTTTGTCTAAATGGTCTTAATGTGTACTAACAAAACTGTTTGAGTTGCTCTTTCATTTCATATATTATTTATAATTTTAAGTTAAATGTAGTAAATACTACAAAGTCTTAAAATCCCTAAATTCATTTTGAAACACCCTGTATTGTATTTTGAATTTAAACTGATTCTTAAATTTTATAATTAGAAATTGAAGAGATTAAAGTAAAAAATTAATTAATTTCATATATACACAAATAAAATCATCTTCTTATAATATCAATTAATTTTAATAATAATACAGATTCTTCAGTTTAGAAAACATCCGAAATATACATAATGCTTAGCACATATTCAACATCAGAGCCATGTAAATAAATCCGAAACTTACTTCTTTTTCTGCATATTCTTCCGACATGAGACGAGCATAAACTCGTTCTCCCTTTCCATCGGTTAGTGGAAAGAAAGGCCACTTAGGAACTGAATAGGTTAATTCCGTTGCTGTTCGACCATTGCTAAAAAATAAAAACAATAGCTCTTTGTTATTAAATTCTCAACTACTGCAGAAACATAAACATTTTTATTTAACATGGGTAATAGACAAATTTGTTGGTAAGCCTGATCTAAAATGATGAGGTATTGGAAACAATGACCAAACAGAATCTAAATAATATTCGGAAAAAACAGAAAGAAGAAATATCAGAGCATTGTATGTTGTCAGGGACATATTGGAGAATACCAATATTCCAAGACTTTAATAAATAATAATAATCAATCAAACCATATTATTCATTGTACAATTTTAACCCTTTCCTATCTTATATTTTTTACATGGAATTAGTAGTTAATTCTTAATAAAATGTTGCTCATAAGAAGTATGGAATATAATAGCAAGAGGACATAGGCAATATGGTTAATTTATCAGTTTAATTCTGTGCAAGCCTTGCGAGTGGTAGCGTGGCATCTTCCTAATCAGAAGATCCCGGGTTCGAAACTCGTGAGACTAGGTAGCTTTTCACATCTGTGGTTTGAGGGTAGGAGGGCGGAAGTAAAGCAAACGGTCTTTGGCTCGCTTCCAAGCTGATGGGATATGACTAGTTACCTGGTCTAAAGGCTTGGGATGTTTTGCTTAATTTTATTGTAGTATTTCTGTACTGGTTTATAAATATATTTTATTTTTTTTAAACCAACGGACAACGTATGGGAGAATAATAGTACACTGCAGAGGACAGTACTTTCATTCATCCTCAAATACCATAGCATGAAATTCATACAAAATTTGGTTTATCCTATTAATTGAACTTGTAGTAATAATCCTATTATTTTGTTGGCCCAGAAGATGCAGTGTTTACGCACTACGTAGTTAACATCGTTGTGGGAATACATCTTACGATGGATAGGAAAGGGTTAAAAGAGAACCAGACGATTGTTAACTTCATACAACACTTATGCAAGATATACCCGTTTGGCATCTCCGACTTCCTTTCCAATGAAAATAGTGAAGCAAACACCTTTCCATGGGGATCAAACTGGCCTACGTGGCCGAAAACGTGGAATAAGAAAAGAACATAAAAAATCCAGATCCAATCAGAGAAGATTGGCCTTGTATTAACCAATACGCAAATGATTTTCAAGCAAACCGCAAAAACAAAGAGGGGGAAGTTCAAGGATCTCTTGGAAAAAGGGAACTTCTTCTGGGAGACATCAAAGTATAGACTTAAACAGAACCTTTACGACAAAACTCAGTTTATTTTAACTCTATTATATTTCACTAAAACTCTATTCAAATCCTCATGGTGCAATCAAAAGACAGTAGTCTTAGGTCAGTCTAGCCTATTTGACCACGTAGATCTTAGGTGATTAAAAACGACCACTTCATTGCAATTCTGGCTCACCAAACTCACACTGGATCCAAAGCCAGCCTTGATAAGGCTATTATTGACTAAGAATTATCTTACAAATATTAACCCTTTGCGCTCGTTTGACGAGCACTGCCGGCCACATTGTTGTCTGAGTTTACCCAGCATTGTTTGCGATGTCGCCGGACGCACGGCTTGGGTGGCCAGAAGTGCTGGCCATGTAACTTTCCTAGCTATGACGGCAGCCGTATTGACTGTTCCGTCGCACCAGCTCGGAATTAATTTCAGACCATTCACCACAATTTGTACGTATAGGATGAAAGAATGACAAACGAAAATTGTATCTCAACCATATTTTATCTGTACAAAAATACTGTAGAGTCCCACTATTCCGAACTAACTGTGACCGAACACTGATCGTTTTAGCGGGAATTCGGAATAGGCGGATTTCAGGAATAATATCAACGTATTGACCTGTTAAGGCATAAATTATGTGCTGGGACGTCTGCAAGTGTCTGTTCTGTACAGCGTTGATCGGCTCGAAGGAAAATGAGGAGTAGATGAACGCTCAAACTGAACTCATATCACACGTAGATGCGGCAAATGATCTTGACCTCGCTCTAGTGTAGGTTTACATCATCCGGGGTTTTTTCCTCCCGTTGCTTTACGGTTCCGTTCTCTTCTAAAAATGAAAGGGTAGGGTTAGATTGTTCGAACTGTTCGTTTTGTCATCCCGAAGTCTGTCCGTTAGTACCGCATTATCTTGTAAAAAGATCGAGAAAAAAAATTCCTTTGAAATAACGAAAACGGAGAAAAATGGATGAAAGCAACCGGCAGATGGTAGCAACACTATTAGTGCCTAGCTGTTATATCTAATCTTTCCTTCTTTTTGAAGGACCTGGTATCCGTTTTACCGGACGCTTGTTGCTGTAGCTTCCTTCCGGTAAAATGGATAAAAAACATGAAGGAAACGAAACCAGATTTCATTATAATTTGTTTTTAGGCATTTTCATCAAGCTTAGGCTCTATGAATGTCTTAATTTAAGTTATTTGTTTTGACGAATGTCTTTTTAATTTCTCCTGAAATATGTTAAAAAAATCTGTATTTTTTCTGAACTCTGTTCGGACTAAGCGGATTTTCGGAATAGCGGGACTTTACTGTATATAGTTTGAATAAATGAACTGAAACATATTTTTACAGTTTTTATATTTAAACCAATTTGAATCTACGTTTATTATAGAAACAATATTGCATGAACTGATGCTACAATATGCTACATTTTGTGCATAATATATACACTTATGCACAAAAACGACCAACTTCAATTCTTCAACAATATATTTACACTAATTACAAAATCACAATCTATTTAACTGACAATAATAATTAAACAATAGAACTCAATTGAGCCAACAAAACCTCACGGCGGCGATAGAAAAACAGAAACATGTGATCTTTATTTGGCGCTCTTTTTACAATCATATGTTTATTTAGATGTTTATTCCACTTCATAGGTTGCAGCACATACCAGACATTGTACCTATTATGTGTATACAGCTGCAATTAAAAAAAGATATTTTTAAATGCTGTTTATTTTCTTTCCCAGCACTAGTGGCCTCCTGAGCGTTCGAGTAATTTCGTGTTGGCCAGCACATGCTGGCCGCCCAATCTGTGCGCTCAATTTATAGTAATGGTTACCGAGCGCAAAGGGTTAATATTATAAACTTCATAAGTAATTACCAGGCAAGGTTACACAACCAAATCGGCCCCTAGGACAGTATTATCAAAATTAATCGGAAATCTACATTGCAGTCACTAATCAATCACTATCGGCTCCCCACCATGTCAGTCAGTAGCCCCGGGATGGTTAATTAGCTGACCATAATTAATTAATAATTCCAATAATTTAATAAATAAACAATACTGATTGATAAGGATATCAATTTTGCCAATCCCTTCTACTAACCGCCCCTTCCGCCCGTTCAGCTGGTCTCCAACAAATGCTTATCTCGGTGTCCACTAAATTTTTAGACACCAATTAGGACTAGAACTCGAGTGGACCCGAGCGCTTAATCATTCCGTGTCTATTCAAGTTTAAACTCGGGTAGTCACAAGTCGTTAAAAATCGTTACAATTAAAGTGAAAATTACAAGATCAGCGGACTAATTTTCAGCTTCACTCTTACAACATTGTGGCATAAAATATTTTCTTAAATCTTGTATAAAACTAAATGATTTGTTGAACTATTTTCAAATTAGCACAGATAAAATTATGCACAGAAAGGGGACATTACATTTATGGGTTTTAAAACTGTATAAACTTGTCATTAATTACTGTTTTGGAATTTTAAATAAAAAGATAAGAACTGTCTGACCTTAAACCTTGCCCCAGTGATGAACGTGGTAGAATTTTAAAATCATGAAATTTCTTCCGTTCAGCTACGATTTTGTCTATGATTATTAATTGACGTTCCTCTTCTGTATACTGTTCCTCCAGCTTTGACTTTTTCAATAAATCTGAAATTAACATTAGGAGACAATGGAAATTAAAATTCCTAATATTAAAATGATAATATTATGTTAGAGTTTAGAAAATTGTAAATTAATTAATAATGGGCACACTACATTAACTTCTTTCAATAAAGTATTTAATTAAACAAATAAAAGAGCACTGTGGAGACAAAATCACACTGATTTAAATAAAAACCCGAACCACAAAGCAAGGAACAAAAACAATAACTAAACAACTAAATTGTAAGTTATGTTTAATGTTTCCCTTATGTACATTTCGATGACATGGTCATTATCCTCAGAGAGTTTTAACACTACTAAAGTATACATACAATATTACAGAGCTATATACAGGGTGCTTCAAAAAAATGTATACACACTTTAAACTATTG
>JAGFPH010003598.1:76363-91893 GCA_018207615.1 Philaenus spumarius | reverse complement strand
TTGGTTAATTATTACTTTTCGATTAAGATGGGGTTTGATACATCATAGCCCCTTAATGAAATACAATATTTATTAAATAACCCTCCCAAAAAAATTTTATTTACAAAACCCACCCGTTTTCATTTATTCAAAATTTAATTTAACATAAGATTAAAAAAATTACATGTATAGATTAAGTACAATTTTAACAATTGGCACAGGTGTGTCTACTTGAACACAAATGCGATTTTAGCTTAAATATAACAATAGGCACACTAGCCTAAATCTTAAGTCTATCTGGCCAGTATTAATTATAATTATTTAAAATTAAAAAATGAAGTTAAAAAAGATTATATAGTTTTGGAAAAGGTTGTGATATCACTTGGTTAATTCAGAAATATAATCCTTTGAGGATTGGAATCTCTAAATTGGCATGCTACTCCACCCAATTATTTATTAAATACGCCTTGTACTTAATTATTCAGCCTAAACAAAATATATTGCAAAAAAATAATAAAAATCCCCTTACACTTCCTGCAGAAAGTGAAGGTTAAATAAATAGCTTGGCAATTGTAAATCTAACATAGTTCAAAACAGCAAGACTTTGTAATTTGGTTTATGCTGCAGAATTAAAACTGGTGAAATTGTCTATTGTAATTAATTAGCACATTGTAGATATAAACTTGCTTTGCAATCAGATGTTGTGCACTGGTAGTCTAAGTTGACTAATTAAAGTTGGAGTTGGATTGTAAAGTTAAAGTTGAAGTTGAAGTTGAATTGTAATGTTAAAGTTGAAGTTGAATTGTAATGTTAAAGTTGAAGTTGAATTGTAATGTTAAAGTTAAAGTTGAACCCAGATTACACTGTTGGAAAAACATCTGTTTTAGTTAAGTTTCATTTTCATTGCAATCAAGGTAATACAAAGTTTAACAAGCTCTGACACATTTTGAAGTTGCATGTTTCACAGTGTAAGGTTAAGCTCTGATAATTTACTAAGTCAAGCCACAGAGAAGAAAAATACAGAGGAAACATCTAAGCGTGCGCAAATTGGGTGTCTAGCACTCGACACTGGTATCTACATTTGTAGTTCCCAGAGTCGCCATGAGAGGGCAGCATCGTCGCTGGCCCCTCCCCTACCCCCTCGCCTCCTGCGGCTAGCCCCTCGTCCCCTCCAGCACCGCGCGACACTCGCCTGACTCAAGGTTGTTAATGTACTCTAACAACCTTGCGCCCGACTCCCTGGCTGTCCCCGCTGCTACAATAAGTAATTGTAAAGGAAACTTGTCACAAACATGTTCTGTATTGGATTGTCATGTAGCAATAAATGTAAAACACTTGAACAATAGTACAAAATAAGTTAAATGTATTATCAAAGTAAAGCAATAAATGTTTTAATTATACTTTAATTAAAACTCTTAAATCCTTATTATAGTTGCGGGAAATGATATTAATTTTAGTATACAGGATCATAAAAGAAAATATGATGCAGTTGAACGTGTTTAATCTCTTGGTAGGAATGATAAAATGGTTTACAATTACTGTAATTCATAGACTATAAAAAATACTGTAGCCTACTCTACTTAAACATAATAATTTGGTCATTTCATAATTTAAAGACGATAACAAATTACCACATTATACAATTGTATTTTTAGAATGAATCTATTGACTATCGACTGTTGGATAAATGATTGGTAGAAGATAGTATTACCTTCAACAGTAAACTATGAGCATGTTATTATTTTCAAAGTAGGCCTAGTATAAAGCACAAAATAATCTAAAGAGCATTCCCTCCCGTCAATACGAAAAAAATAGGTATACATTCAAAATGTAAACTGAATGAAAATGTACATATAATCAGAAGACCTATATACAGTTCTATGAAAATAAAACTTAAATAAAAAAGTAATATAATGTTAAAATTGTACAGTAATGCAATATTCAACCTGTAATAAAATTACTTGACTCAAAACTAAAAAAATTATTTAAAATAAATTTACATATTTATCTACTGAAATAACTAGATTTACAAATACCCTACATTTACTAAGTACAATAATGCAAAAAACTAACCCTTCTTTAAAATTTAACTTATAAAAGGTTTTCTACTTTGAACAATAGGCTAGAATATTACAAATACACAGATAAACTTGGTAAAACTAATAAAATCTTGTAAAACAATGAGTGAATATGTGCTCTTACAATAAATCCAATGTTAATGCTATATTAAATATAAGTTTTCCATATATATACGTAACTTAAATATTAACTATTTAGAAAACTAACATCGGCTAGCATTAAAGAACAACAAATGAATAATTAACGACTAAACTCATAATATTTACATTGATTTACATATCCAAGGGTGTGCAATGTTAATAGGTACTTTTCCATTATGTTCAATTCAAAAGACCACTGATTTGAACAAACAGCATATCTTAAATAAATTTAAATATCAACTGAAGTAACTAGATTTACAAATACTCTACATTTACTAAGTACAGTAATGCAAAAAACTAACCCTTCTTTAAAATGTAACTTATAAAAGGTTTTCTACTTTAAACAATAGGCTAGAATATTACAAATACACAGATAAGCTTCGTAAAACTCATAAAACCTTGTAAAACAATGAGTGAATAGGCCTATGTGCTCTTAAAATAAATCCAATGTTAATGCTATATTAAATATAAGTTTTCCATATACAGGGTGTTTTACTAAAAACCCTTCAGGACTTTGGGATATGATTCCTCATACAAAAAGTAAGAAAAAGGTTCCTATAAACATAGGTCCGAAAACGCTTCGTTTTCCAGATATCCGCCATTTTGTTTTTTGTACAAAATAATTCATATCTAGAGAACGGTTTGACTGATTGAGTTCAAACTTGGCATGAAGTTTAACCTGTCAATGATACACCTCAAGAAAAATAAACAATTAAATCCAATCATGCGTTTCTAAATGGCGGCTGTTTGAAAATTTCAAACCTAAATTACTCCAAAACCGTATATTTTAACGAAAAATGTCGGGACACCTTTTTTGTAGCCCTTTTGATTCCCCATCGGATGGTGTAACTGTCAAAACAATCGAATGAAGGATAATAGCTAAGTTAAAAGGTAATGACAACAAATGTCCATACAATATTGTAGTATTTACTGTATAGGATGCCGGGTTGAACAAACCAATTAGTACACATAACTTAACACTGTCAGTTGGAAACTGGAGAAACACAAAGCTTTTTACAACTTGCAACAGGTGGCACTCCTGGGGATTCAGCGCAGGGGTGGTTTATGACACGTCTGTCATAAGGGTGGCGGCACTTGTCTCAAAGGTGCCAAGCCTGGCGCCAAGCGGTGGCCGACACCAGGACCAAGAAGAACAGCAGTAGTACACGACGACGAACATCGCTTCATAATCACAATCAACAATTTTCTTCTGCTCATTAAATTAACAATAAATTGTAAAAAGCTTACAACTCTCTGTGTACTGAATTGCAATTAATCAAGATTTAATAGTTAATACGTAGTACGATTAATGTAGTTTGTAATATCAGATGTGGCAAAAACTTGTAAAAAGAAGTCTACACCTGTAATATTTGAAACTGATATTGAGGTACCTGTCCAGGCAAATAAATGAGACTCTTATCAAATTCAAAATTCAATTCTTTATTTGCAAATTGAAATCATTATGATTGTATTACGCACGCAAATTGTTAGTACCACATAAACCCTACAATTTACACTATCAATTTAGGTGCGAATCATGGTGCGTTTTTTATAACATAAAATAAAACTGAAAATAAAATACAGTCTACCATTAATGAATTTAAAATTCAATTATATAAAATATTATTCTGTCTCAAGGTATATGTATCCGTATCTAACTTTCTTGGAAGATAAAATTTCCAAAAAGTAACGTTTTGTTCCCTCGTAGCAGACAATTCGTGGATGATTTTATACCAGTTTAATCGGTGCGACTTCACACCCGTACTATACAGATTATGTTACCATTTCAGTAGTTATTATAACAGCTGTTATTGCTATTTACCTCCATTTGAATGTATTAACACCTATTTAAGAAAATCTATCTTAACAATCTTAATTATGCATACCGTATTAGAAACATTAATCACTTTATTTGACTAGATATTAATGTTCTTTGTTTTTGTGATTATGTTTCTTATAGACTATACCCTACAATATGTTCAGAATTAAATTTTTCCATCAGTTAAATTAAACTGCTATTATTGACTTTATTTATAGGCCTACACTGCAACAAATATTAGGCTAGTCGGTAGGGGGAATTTTAGAAAAAAATGTTGCAGTAATTTACAATACGGCTGATTCTTTTTATAAGTACAATAAAGTATGTAGATTAACATACAAAAAGTTTACCAGTCTATCGATTTCCGAAGTCAAAAAAATCGAGACAATTTTTTTTCTTCAAAATTTCTTAATATTTCGGGCTGGGATTAAGATAAATAAAAATAAAAAATACCACCCTGTAGGGGGAAGTGTTTTTCAATAAAAAGGTCTTCTGTAATTATTTCGCCCGAGCAATGGTTTGTTTGGAGAAAATTCGCAAAGTATTATTAAAAAGAAAATTATTAAAAAAATCTAAATTTAATAATAGTACAAGTAGACATTTGTGTGGGAACTCGGTGCAGGCTAACCAATGTTGACGGATTTTTTTAAATTTGTTCGTCTCGATGAGAAGAAAAAAGTTTAAAAAATGTGTTTGTGCTCTCCCCCCCCCTTAATTTTGTATTCAATAAAACAGTTTTTTTTTAAGTGCCTACTCACTAAAATTAGAAATACAGCTAAAAACAAATAATTGGCCCTACGGCAGAAATCACAGAAAAGGGAAATCTCATTCATATATGTAGCGTTGGCTCATTCTAAATTGGCTGAATTTTATTTAATATATGAATTCAAACTTGACATAGAAGTTAAAATATATATTTTAAACATTTATGCTGAGTCTGAGCTTGTTATCTTGAAAATGACCTGATCTAGAGCCATTTGACTTATCAATGGGTTTCTCGATTTTAGGAGTACCAGACCCACCAACTCATTTTAAACACCTCCAGTTTAGAAAATTTTCAAAATATAAACCTAAAAGTTTTTTACAAGTTAAAAATATAAATTCAAACAAGATAAAAATGAGTATAATTTTTTTTATTATTTACTTTCAAGAGCACAAGTAACTTAAAAAAGTATAATTTTGGACCTTTTTAAATTTTGCATCAACACGCTTGAGTTGATCGGCTGCAGATTAGTCAATCTTTTAAAATAGGTATAGCAAAAACCAATTGTGTTTGTAACTTCTGTACCAATTTTTAAATCAATATGTTCAAAAATGTCGAAAATGGATTCGTTGAATCCAAAGGTGTTGTAGTTAAAACGAGATAGGTAAAACAGAAGACTATATTCAAGAGCCTTGTTTTTAAAAAGAACTGAAAAAATAGTTCATACTTACTGAGAATAATACTAGTGTATTCAACTTGAAAAACAAATTTGATGTTGATATTCCAAAAATTGACGAAACTGGAATAGCGAAAGGGCTACAGCGTTCGGTAAGCACAAAATCGTGAGGCTCGTTGATAAACCTGATGGCTCTAGCTCATCAAATTTTTAAGATACCAACTTGAGTCTTGGTATATAAGTTAAAAATAAGCTTTTCACTTGCTAATTCGATATATTACAAAGTGGCCAACTTAGATTTGCTATACGTATGGACGGAAATGATCGTATAAAGACACATTCATTGATAATTATGGGTTCATAAATTTGATTAAAATTATTTAGATTAAAATTATCGTAGATGTATAATTTTTGTATATTATATTTATACATATATTGTTTATGTATATTTTAAATTTCATACAAAGTGGATGATTATCTTTAGAGAAAATTGATTTTTAAGACAATTTAATCGGGACTGCTTATATGCTAATACGCTGGTCTTCGAAATTGTATTATTTTGAATATAAAAAAGTTGAATTCTTAGAGAAAACGGCAGCCATTTTGAATCCGCCATGTTGAATTTTCATATTTTATATGAATCAGTTCCTCCTAAAAACCCCCAAATAACCAGTTTTCTTTTTCTTTGAGACGCATTTTTTTTATTGGAATATATATATTTGGGTAATTTGTTAGATGATTATTATGTGTTATAAAAAAAAAAAACATGACATCGTAAAGCTGACACTTTCCTCTTGAAAACGCCCTATTACAACTATTTATTTAATACATTATAACTATGCAATAGTTTATAATGTACTGGGCCGCATTATGTATTATGCATTATGTATTATGTATGGGCCTACACGGTGGTATTTTTTATTTTTATTTATTTTCATCCTAGCTCGAAATATTAAGGAATTTCGAGAAAAAAAATGTTTTTAGATTTTTTTGACTTTGGGAAATCGAAAGACTGGTAAACTTTTTTTTATATTAATCTACATACTTTAAGGTACTTATAAAAAAAATCTGGCGTATTGCAAATTACTGGTAGTTGTGACCTACACCGACTGGGCTATGTAGGCTACATTTTATTTTTAAGCCGTCTTAAATATAAATAGTAAATTAGGATTAAATTTGATATTTATTTGAATTACTTTTGATATACTAAACAACTTTAAACTACAATTTTATTGATATTTTACTTTGCGATTTATATGAAGTGAAGATTAAATTTGAACATGATATGTATTTACTGACTTTGTCTACAGTTTGTAAGTTATATATTTATTTTGTAGTTGTCTTCCATATAAATTGTCAACTAGGTTAAATTTGTAATTTAATTTTAATTGTTAAAATGTAATTACAGTACTGCGTTTGATATAGACTATACTTTTATTACTTTATTATTGACACTTTACTTTGAGATTATTTTATCATGGAGTGTCCTATAATATGAACTTTTTTAAAAATATATGTAACTATAGGTTACTGACTTTATATTCGTGATTATTTTGCGAAGGAGTGTCATATAATATGAAGGCCTACTTTTATTAAAGCACAGAGAATAATGGATCCATTTACCATTAATCTCTGTGCTTTGGCAATATTATTATGTTTCTTCTTTTGTATTATCATTTAAACATTTCATCACTTTCAATTGTTAAAGTTTTATTTTATAAATAATCTTTATTAATGGGTTATCTAACCATGTTGGTTAAAGGGTTTTTCAGAATGACAACATAACATTATTTACCTATTTAATTGTTATTATACATTTTTTTACAAACTAGATTTTGTTTATATTGCCTAAACCTAGGGCTATACATGAGATTTTAATCAGCTGTTCAATAATTTATTTTAATATCTAACCCATTTGTATAACCCATTTCATAAGATTTTAATAATATTCAAATTTCTAAGCTACCTTAGAACACAAAATGTTTGTAATAAAAAAACTGTCAAGTATTTACTTCAGTAAGTCAGTGAATAAAAATCAGGAATTAAATTATTAGATAAACATTTGTACAAAACATACTCTAATAAGTTTAAAATGTTTAAAACTTGTATCGGTTCAGTTAAAGATGGTTCAAGAATCTTTTATTAGCTTATAACTTATTCAAAAAGTATGTCTCATTTAAAAACATAAGTTTGAATTAAATTATAATACAAATAAAACAATTTATCTTAGTAAATAGACTATTCTGTACTTAATTTCTACGGAAATTATTTCCCGCAATGAAAATAGGCTTTTTTGTTACATTTACACTTATACAGAAAATTAACGAGGCGGGGAAGTGGGACATTTCCCCCGCTACCATCACATCCTTCCCCGCTCGTCTCTCTCTCTCTCTCTCGCAACGTGCATTAGGACATCCTAGCGCGGCCACCGGACTAGATCGGAACTACAACTAGGGCGCACGATCCCGCCGTTTAGATGTTTCCTCTGTATATTTCTTCTCTGTGGTCAAGCTAATTAAATAATTCTCAAAGAAATTTGCCATGAACGTTAATTTTTCTTGAATACATTTGCACAGAAATTATTGAAGTGAAATTTATTGTTGTAACATTTTGTATATATCTAAGTAATTTCAAAGTTAAAGAGTCCTGGTTAACAGATAAAAATACAATGAAATGTAAGATTCAGTATAAGCCTACCTACCTACCAACCTACTTATATAGCCTAGCCTAGAGCAGTCAAAATTAATATCTTAATAAAGTAACTTCGGGATTTTGAATGAGTAAATTAAATCACAGTAAATACACAAATGATAACAAGCTTAAGCTAAATTAAATTAAACTTACAGTATAACATAAATAAATCAAATTTTTAATCATTAAAATTAGCCTATAAAAACAAAGGCAAGTAAGAACAAAATTATTGTGTTTAACCGATATAGATTAAGTTAGTTTTAGTGTAAATGAAATTGTAAATTAAGTAGAAGCATTGTGTATAATTTGAATTATAAATGATTACTTGTAAAATTCTAAAAGAAAGTTAATGTGTTTCGATAACCTTAAATACAATCGCGTACGGAATACAAACTCGATTCACGGCAGAGGTGATGCCATTGTCTAAACTGTGATCTAAGAAAAAGAGCAGGATTCAAAAACAGCTGTGATAAATACAATACAATACTGTTATGTGAAAATATAAAATGAATATTTTGGACTTTATTAACAATTCAAAGTGAAATAAACATTAAATATAATTAAAAAAGTGATACCAAGGACATAAAATATAACGGTAGTTGTAAAGTTCGTTATATTTAATAAAACGTGACTACATACACGCTAAGCAAATGAACACTGCTAACAGAAGTTATGGAGTTAAACTATAAATGGCCGTATCGATTCTTGGAGCGGTAATTGTTTAAATATATAGGCTTCCTTTTACAGTACTTTCTGAATAGCCATATAATACAGTTGCATTTTGATGAACAGTAATTAAACCAAATTTATAAGAAGAATTGAATTGACTTAAAGACTTTTGAACTCTAAATAGAAGGAAACTAAAATTAAATATCAGAGTTATAATAAGTAAACCTGTTTGTATCAGTATAGAGTAGAATCTGCAGCCTAGGTAATATTCTACCAATTCTTACCAACCCATATACAAAGTACCAGAAATTTGATCTTCTAAATTAATAGACTTGAGAACATTTAATTTAACTTCGATTTGGCCATATATATATATAATAGTGAACATTTTTTTAATAATAGTAAATTTAGTTTGTAATATTTCTTTGTAGTAGTTTTAAGTATAATATTAAGTGATTGCATATTTAACTAGCCAGGTACTCTTTAACCCGAGAGAGAGAGAATATCAATTAAAATTGTATAGTCATTAGTATATTAAGCCTATACATCAAAGAAAATAATATTGTTTCAGTGCTCTAATAAACTTAAAAAATAATTGTGTAAAGAGAAAGTAATTTCAACTTAATAAAGTACAAATTTTGTTAACCATTAAGAGTGAGTCATTGTAGAAGTTTGGAACAAATAGAATAATAAAACTCATTAATATCACATTATAAGTTTTGGCTTCCACAACTAGTGGGGCATTTTTTTAAAAGGAAAAGTATAGTATTAAAATATATACTTGTATTATAAATTTGGCGACCAACGTGCTGGCTAATTGTTAAATAGGCAATCAAAATTTGTAAAGGAACAATCAGTAATATTTAATAGTAGTTAGAAATTTTAAATAGTTAATATTTAATAATTTAAATTCACAAAAATGGCAGAATCAAATACATATAATTTAAGAGAACAGCCTAAAGAGTCAAAAAAGAAATTAGAGGGTGATTCAAAAGTTAAAACTTCTTGGCCTAAACCAAATGTAGATGCAACTACAGGGGAGATGGTAGAAATTGTAGAAATTCAAGAAGTTAGGCTTCAAAAAGAGGTAGTTGATACAAATATTGCGGCTGATAGTGAAATGACACAGCAAGGGAGTAATAATGATGATAGGTTAGTCCAAATGCTAAGTGAAATGATGAAGACAATAAACACAAAGTTAGTTTGATACTAAATTTAATGAATTTAAAACTGATTTAAATTCTGGGATTTCTGAAAATTCTAAACAATTGAATGAATTTAAAACTGATCTAAATTCTAGAATTTCTGAAAATTCTAAGCAATTGAATGAATTTAAAACTGATCTAAATTCTAACCTATATGAAATGAATATAAAGTTTGATGCTAATTCTAACCAAATAAGTGACTTGAAAAATGATTTAAATTCTAGGATTTCTGAAAATTCTGAGAAATTGAATTCCAAATTAGATGAACTAAGTACAGACTTGAACTCTAAACTTTCAGAAAATTCTGATAAATTAAATTCCAAATTAAATGACTTGAATGTTGAAGTAAATGCAAAATTAACTGAGAATAATAGCCAAATGATCAAAATGAAGGATGAGTTGTTAACAAAATTCGATGAGAAGATAGAGACTAAATTAGTTGAATTTGATAATCAAATTTCCATGAAATACAACAAATTAGAACAGAATGTTAGGGAAAATTGTAAAAGTTTGGAGGATAAATTAGAAGAAAACAGGGAAACTGCTAAATTAGAATTTTCAAATCTTAAATCTGATATGAATGAACAGAAACAACACTTAGAAAACTTAGACCGAAAATTAGAGCATGGAAATAAAGAATGGGGTAAAGATTTAAACCAATTTAAGGAAAGATTAGATGCAACCGAAGAAGAAGTTAGAAAGAATAAGAGCGTAGGAGCTAGCAATCAAATAGTATATGTTAGTTGTGAGAATACAAGCAATACTAGTATACCTAAGTTTGATGGGAAGTCAGCCAATCCTATTGAATACCTCAAACAAATAGAAAGGTATATCCAGAAAAATATAGAGAAAAGAATAAGGGAAAATAGGGAGATACAAACTATGAGGGAGATAATAGACTTGTCTATGGAAGGAAATGCAGCTAGATGGTGGCAGATAGTTAGGGATGAAATAGAAGATTTCGAAACACTGAAGGAAAGATTAGTCGAAAAATATTGGAATGACGAGGTGCAGAATGGAATTCGAAATAGACTGGAAGTTGAAAAATATAGGAAGGAAGGAAAATTAAGTAGAGCAGAGTATTTTATCGAGAAAGTTATTATTATGAGAAATTTAACACCAACACCATCTGAGGACGAAGTAGTACGAAGGATAGCAAGGCATTTTGATGACAAGATTAGGGATGCTCGACGTGTGCAAAACATTATTTCAATTAGAGACATGAAACGTTTCTTAAATGAAGAGGACATAGAAGAAAAGAACGAGATTATTAGAAAAAATGAAGAAGTTAGGCGAAATTTTAGACCAGTTGATAACGAAAACAAATTCAGACCACAATATAGAGACAGAAATATGCAACCAAATAGAAACAATAATAACTTTAACAGTTTTGGGCAATTTAGTAGTAGGAATAATACATTTAGACCACAGTACAGGGAGAACAATTTTCAAAATCGACCACAATACCAGGGAAATCAAAATTACAACAAAGAGCAATATAGGCCTAGAGTTCAAAACATGCCAAACAGATTTGTACCAAGCAGTCCACCTAGACATAACATGATACAATTCCAGAGATGTACAGAACCTAGAGGACCAGGAAATAACAACGCTGTAAACATGATAAGGACAGAAACAGAGCAGCAACAAGAAGTAGTATGTAAGACGACCCAGGCTTTAAACTAAAAGGCACTGGAACATCGCACGAGAAAATAGATCTGAGAGAAAATGTAAATATAGAGTTAACAAGGGATATTCCAGTGCAACAATCAGAAGATAAAGAGTGTATTAATAATAATATAGAAGAAAAGGTAATAAAAAATATAAAATATGATAGGCCTAAGCCAATAAATGATATTATAATAACCACAGTATTATGTGACGAGAAATTTCTAACTGAATGTGAAAGAGAGGGAGATATATCCGAAACGAACAAGAAATATAGGAATGATAATCCAGAAATTGAGATACAGTTGGGAGAAATAAAAGTAAAAGGTTTGATAGATACAGGTAGTAATGCTACATGCATACAGAAGGAATGGTTTACACAAAATAAGGAGAGGTTAGGTAGATATGAAGAGTTACCAGTAGTAGGAATAAATGTTATAACAGCAACAGGCAAGAAAAGTCGGCGAATTGAAAGTATAATTATGCTAAAAGTTAAATTAGAAGATATATCATATGAAATGCAGTTGTTAGTAGTACCAGATTTGTTACGCGAAATAATTATAGGCATGGACAGTATAAATGAATTGAAGATGAAGTTGGACTTTGAAGGAAATAATGTAATGATTAATTATGATAATAGGGAAGTGGTAGTTAAGATGAAAAGGAGAGTAATAATGGTGTTAGGAATGAAATAGTAGGACAGGAAGAGTATGGTGTGTTAGAGATGTACAGGTATTATGATAAATTGATAAATAAAAATGAACAACTTGGCGACATAAAAGATTATGAGGTAACTACAGATGAAAATAAACAAATTACAGAGGAGATGATTAGAAAGGAGATGGATAAATTAGACCTATTAAACCAGATGCAAAAACGACAGTTAGGAGACATGTTAATAAAATACAGAACTATA
This sequence comes from Philaenus spumarius, assembly GCA_018207615.1. Taxonomy (NCBI): domain Eukaryota; kingdom Metazoa; phylum Arthropoda; class Insecta; order Hemiptera; family Aphrophoridae; genus Philaenus; species Philaenus spumarius. The sequence continues at coordinate 79,348 of JAGFPH010003598.1, read as the reverse complement.
TTTTCAAGACAACCAGGTAGATGCAATTGCTATGAACACCCAATCAAAATTAAGAATAACAAATCATTTGTTCAAAAGAGTTATCCAATACCTTTGAAATATCAGGAACCAGTCCACCAAGAAATACAAAATATGTTAAAACAAGATATAATAGAAGAGAGAAATAGCCCATTTATTAATCCAATAGTCGTTGTAATAAAGAAGAATGATGAGGTGAGATTATGTCTAGATGCAAGGGGAATCAATGATTTAATAATACCTGATTACCAATGTAACAGAGGAATAAATGAAATATTAAGTAAGGCAAAAGCGACGGAATGGCTAAGTACAATCGATTTGACAAATAGTTTTTGGCAGATACCATTAGAAAAGGAAGCAAGACAATATACAGCATTTCAATATAGAGGCAGGGTATATCATTTTAAAGTCACTCCATATGGATTATCGACATCTTTAGCAGCATTAGTAAGAGGCCTACACCATGTGATGAAGGATGAGACAGAAGATTTCACTATGATGTACGTCGACGACTTAGTTTGCATGTCAAACAGCTTTCAAGAACATTTAGAACATCTAGAAACAATATTTTCAAAATTTAAAACAGCCAATATGACCATAAAATTCGAAAAATCAAAATTTTGTAGAAAAGAAATTCCATTTTTAGGTTTCAAATTAACAACAACAGGGCTGACCGCAGATGATGAAAAAGTCAAGGCGATTAGAAATTTTCCTTCACCTAAAAACCATAAACAAGTCAAAGGATTTATAGGCCTAGCGAATTTTTATAACAAATTCATAGATAAATATTCAGATTTAGTAAAACCTTTACTACACTTAACTCCAAAAAGAACAAAATTTAAATGGACAGAAATAGAGGAGACAGCTTTTAGAACATTGAAAGAAGCATTTTTACATACAGTAATGTTGAACCATCCTGACCCAGATAAAACATTCATATTGCAGACAGATAGCAGTAATTTTGCTATAGGTGGTCATTTATACCAGATCAAAGATAATGGAGAGAAGGCAGCTATCATGTTCATGAGTAGAACACTAAAAGGGGCTGAAATAAACTATTTCACTACAGAGAAAGAGATGTTAGCCATACTATTTTGTTTACAAAAAGCAAGACCATTGATTTTAGGCCATAGAATAAAGATAATTACAGACCATCAAGCATTAACATTCATTAGAAAATGCAGACTACTAAATTCAAGACTATCACGGTGGATACTTTTGATTCAAGAGTATGATTTTGAGATAGAGCATTGTAGGGGAGTTGATAATATTGTGAGCGACACATTAAGCAGGAATCCATGTGATGCAGGAAATAAAGATTTAGAAAAGGAAAATCCAAAAATTATAATAGCCTATTTGAAGAGAATTGTAGACCAAAATTTTATGCATAATTTAAAACATTTAGACATTCAACAGCAGGAGAACGAGGAGATCAAAGTAATCATGGATAACATTCAAAATTATGAAAATCTGTACAAATTAGAAGAAGGAATATTATTTAGGAAGGAAAAACAAAATTGGAAGATTGTAATACCACGCAATTTGGTAAACAAGTTAATAACAGCATGCCATGAATATTATATGCATTGTGGCATAGCAAAATGTACACAAATTTTAAGGGAAAGTTTCACTTTTAGAAAAATGAATAAACAAATTAAATCCATAATTAGAGTATGTGAGTTATGCCAGAAATGTAAAACTACCAACCAAACAAATTTTGGAGAGATGAAAAGTGTGAGGACAGACAGACCAAACGATCAAATATCTGTTGATTTTTATGGACCCCTACCAACTGGTACAGGAGGAAATAAATACCTTTTTGTAATTATGGACACCTTTTCGAAGTTCGTACAAGCTTATCCACTAAAAAAGGAACAACCATGGGTGCAATAAAGAGTTTAGAAGAATATCTAATTAAATATGGAAATGTAAATAGAGTACAGTCTGATCATGGGACGCAATTCACAAATCAGAGATGGCTGAGAAATTTGAATAGCAAAAACATAACACCTATATTTTCACCTATAAGAAGACCTAATAGCAACATGGTGGAACGTGTACACAAGGAAATTGGACGATGTCTTAGGACGTACTGCCATAAGAACCACAGGACTTGGAGTAAGTTCATACCCGTAATAGTAGAATATTTAAATGAAATACCTCATGAAACCACAGGGTATACCCCGAATGAACTACAATTAAATAGGAAGACACCCAGATTTTGGCATGACATTTTAAATTAAGAACATTTTGAAAATAGTGAAGAAAATTTGGAGATAAAAATTGAATTGGCAGCACAAAGAATTAGAAAGAAAGGAGTAATCAGAAACAAGAGACATAATGACAGACATAAATTAGTGGAGTTTGAAATAGGAGATAAGGTTCTGTTAAAAGAGAGTGGATATTCACACCAAATTAAAGGAGAGATGGCAAAGTTGTTTATGATCTATACAGGGCCATACGTAATTTCAAAGAAGATGGGTAAAACAACATACATACTGACCCATATCGACAGGCCTACAAGAATAAAAGGAATGTTTCATATTACAAGTTTGAAAAGATATTATGAGAAGGAGAGACTAGAGGAGTAGAAAGTTTTGAAATTTTAAAAGAGGGCATAGAGTCAGTAAGGGGAGATTACCGTAGGAAATTTGAATAAAGTAAATAAACAAGAATTCCGGATTGTTCCTAATATGTAAGGTAATTATGAAATATTGTATATAGATTATAAGATGTTATTTAATTATTGAGTTTAAATGTTACTATGTTTTTGTTTTGTTACTAAATATTTTGTGTTGTATATTATGTTATAAAGTTATAAATTCACCAGTAAAAAATAACAAAATGTTACTGGTAGAAAATTTAATAATTTATTTAAGAAAACAAGGTTTCCTTAAAAAAATTAAAATTTTACGGGGCAGTTGTAACATTTTGTATATATCTAAGTAATTTCAAAGTTAAAGAGTC
>JAGFPH010003598.1:38082-51363 GCA_018207615.1 Philaenus spumarius | reverse complement strand
AACTTTAAATTGTGTCACGAAAAAGTTGTTCTGTGAGAAATTTTTTTTTTGTTTTTTGGTCAGAGACGAAGTGTAAGCGTAAAAGTTTGAGCCAATAAGTTAAATTTTATAAAACATATTTTTTCAAAAAATTAGCTCAAGTGGTTTAGTTTTTACAGCAGGTTAAAGGTACGATTAAGTACGCGCCAGAATCTCGCTATATTCCCACGGCTCACAGCTACCGTCTCGTTATAGCGTACTATCAGACGATTTATTGTCTCGGGTTTTGTTAATTACTTACATAGCTTTAGTAATACATTTTAACTGCTTTTCCCCGTTAGTAAAAAGTTTGATTTTCATAAATCACTCGAAGATTAAAGGTAAAATGATTTAGAATGTTGTATGATACTAATATTTATTTTAATCTAAACATTGTTTACCATTCAATCAACATGGCTTAGCAAACTATATAAAATGACATTTAAGTGTATTAACTTTACTTTATTATTCTGTATAGAAATCGACACATAATACTATAGCTCTTTATATTATGACAAAGAATAGAATTTATATTTGCCGGTAAAAAATTTATTGATGGAAAATTTTCAAAGTTATTACCTAAAGAAACAAAAAATGTTCAGTAACAGAAGAAACAAGTTCAACATTAGGCTTAGGCCTACGTAAAAAGTAGAAAACATTTTTTGAAATTTGTTTTCAAAATATACAAAGATTTTATCATTTAATTTTTAATAGAAGTGTATACCTTATAACATAAAAAAATTTACTCTTTGATGAAAATATAGTTGGAATGTAATGGTGTATGCTACTTTACAGAAAATTGAAGTTATAATCCTTATTGGAATTAAATTTTATAAGAAATCAGATGAGCCATTTAAATTTTATTTATTAAAAAAATTTACTCATATGCTGGTGTTTGATTTCTTACTACATAGTGTATCATAAATAATTGCGACAAAATACGTGGTGAAAGCAAATTTTATTTGTTTTATTTAAATACTAGCTGTTGTACCCGTGGCTTCGCACACCGTCCAAAGTTTCGCCGCATAGTAATTAATGTTTATTGTTTTAAGGGTTGTTATTACATTTTCACCCCGATGCGGCTTTGCACGGATAGACAAATCAAAGTTAAATGTATATTAGCAACAAAAACATATCAATAAATATAGTACACTATGTGTTTTTTATGGGGATTTTTAGTAACTTAGAACCACTCTAAAATTTAGAATTTTTTGGAAACCTTTCTTAGGGAGCACCTAGGGCTCTAGAGGAAGCTACATACCAAATTTCATTCCAATCCGTTTGCTGTTTTTTTTTCTAGTAACTTTGACCCCCCCCCCAAAAAAAAACCCCTAAAACTCTAATTTTTGCAAAACCTTTCTTAGCGAACACCTAGGGTCCTAGAGGAAGCTACATAACAAATTTTCTTGCAACCCGTTCGGTAGTTTTTGAGAAATCGTGATGAGTGAGTCAGTCAGTCAGTGAGTGGTATTTGGTTTTTTATATATATAGTTTTGAACTGGTTAAGAATGCCTGTAAATACTTGTGCATTTAAAATACATTTTCACCCCTTAGCAGCACACTGAAAAATACAAATATGGTTTACTTTTATATATATCTTGTAAGAAATTAATGTACCAATTTCCAGCTCTCTAGCTTTATGGGAAGTATAATAATTAATTTGTATTGTTTTAGGGGTTGTTATCTCATTTTCACCCCTAAGAAGCACGTGAATAAAAGGAAATATGGTTCACATTGTATAAATGTATTGTAAGAAATAATTTACCAATTTCCAGTTCTCTAGCTTTATGGAAAGTATAATAATTATTTTGTATTGTTTTAGGGGTTGTTGTTATATTTTCACCACTTAGCATCATACTGAAAAATACAAATATGGTTTACTTTTTATATATATCTTTTAAGAAATGAATGTACAAATTTCCAGCTCTCTAGCTTTATGGGAAGTATAATAATTAATTTGTATTGTTTCAGGGGTTGTTATTACAATTTCACCCCTTAGCAGCACAGTGTAAAATGCAAATATAGTTTACATTTTATATGTACCTTGTAAGAAATAAATTTACCAAATTCCATCTTTCCAGTCTTAATGGATGTATAATAATAAATATTTATTGTTTTAGGGGTTGTTTCAACCCTTAAATCAAAATGATTTATAGCCTATGTCTCATTCCAGGTCATGATATATATGTGTGCCAAATTTCATTCAAATCCATCCAGTACTTTTTGCGTGATTGTCAGTCAAACAAACAAACAAACATACAAACTTTCACATTTTATAATATTAGTAGGATTCAGATAACTCATCAATAATGTAAATACTCTTCAACAGAATAAAAACCTTTTTTAAGGAGATAATTTATAACTTGTTTTTAAAATTATATTTTATTAATTACAAAAAACAATTTATTAAAGTTTTATTCCCATGTATGATGGTGTATTTTCAAAAGTTATTATTGTAATATGTTGACAGTACTTTTACCAATATTCTGATAATTTTCATTTGCATTTTGAAAATAATGTTGTGATTAATGTTTTATGGGTAGTTATACATTAATTTATTAGCCGGAAAAATTCAAATTATATTATATATATACTTAAAATATTATAGCTACAAACAAATAGAAACTCGTTGCCTTGGACAAGGAAGAGAGAAATTGTGTACCGGTATTTCCCTAGTAGCAGCTGGGCCAACGCGTTCATTCTCTCTGAGTGAAATTCTCTGTCTCTCTCTAGCACAGGCACGGCGGCGACAGTGGCGCTTCCGCTACCTAGTGAACGCCGTGGCAACTTCGTCAAATTCAAATAAAACTGCGCTGAATTTTTTAACATGGGGATTGCGCTTCTTATAGTTTCTGTATTCATTGCTTTTAGTCAACATAACCTTGATAACACGAACCTCAGCTAGAAGAGCCCCTCGATAACAAAACTGTTTCCCAAATCCTCTTGAGAGTCTTGCTATCGAGGTTCTACTGTCTATTTACAAACATTAAAATACATTCATGCATTTGCTACACATAACACTTTTTGGAAAGAAAACTTCTTTAAACACTTCTTAAGGCATCAAATATATTACCAAATTGGATATTATAAAATAATAATAACTTATTACAGTCTTTCTAATTAGAACAGCTTTATTATAATATTACTTACTTCTTGTTGTGCCTGAGATAATTTACTTCCTTCCGATGATGGTTTATTTGAAGAAATCGTAATAACTACTTCATTACCACTTTGGGTTAGATCTGAAAGCCTCTGATTCAAATTACATGGTCCTTGAGAAGTTGAATTTGAGCTCGGTTCACCAAGAGGACTTGTAAAATTAAGACTTCTTTTAGACTTTGGAATATTTTGTTCTTCTGCTATAGGAAAGTCATCTAAAAAGAACAATAAATATCAACCGATACAGTGAGTATTAACCGAGCAATGAATGAGTGAACACGTGTGTATAGGAAGGAGTGGTACTGTGACATGTTTTTTTAAGTGTTTCTTATTCAAGGTGTTGTGTTGTGTATAATGTGTTTTTAAAGTTGATGCACATTTAAATTGAAAGCACCGCTTCTAAGCTTGGTGTATTTTTTTATTAATGTATTGAGAATAAATCCTGAAATTTTAATAAAAAAATATAAACATTTGATAAATTTTTATTTGTAAACATATACTACTGGTTGATATTTTAGCATTTTATTTTAAGAGTGAAATGTGAAGTCTACTATCGTTAGGCCTTTAGAGTAAAACTGTATGATAAATTGAATAAGAAACCCTTTTGTTAGAAAAATTACACCACATATTGCAACAAATTATACAAATCAAGAACATTTTAAATCTAAGAATACGAAGTTATGTTTTAACTTACCAAATAAATAATATAGGCTATGTCGCAAAACAAAAGACACTTGTTAGCTCATTTCGAACAAATGTTTATATACCAAGATGGCTTATTTTTAACACAAAAAATTGGTTTCAAAAAGTATTTATACTATTTACAGAAAATGTTTATGTAGGCCTATTTTATTTGGAACATCTATGATTATCGAAGCAGTCAAAATGCACTCCCAGTTTACATTTACAGTTCTGTATTGTAATAAATTGACAAGTCGATATATACATAATATCGGTATATATATTTTGAAAGTATATTTTGTTGACTTTTATTTGGTAAATAAGAATAGGTAATATTACGTAAAGAATAATATAGGGCCTTTTAAAACTGTTATATCCCCGCATTTACAAACTATTTTCTATTCTCAAATTATTTTCTGTAGAATGAGGATTAATCGGGAATGTCCAAATAACTATTTATAACTAATCCATAACATATAAGGAAGGAAGTTTCCAATTTGTGTTGATATTAGATAAGGGTTATCGCAAACGAGTAACTTTACTATTCGACTCTAGCCTAATATTTTTGCAGATAACGAAGTTGTTCTACATTTTACTGTTAAATGTTGAATACAGGTAAACATACTGTGACTAAATAGGTTAGGTCAGAACCTTATAGGTATTTTTTTATTATTATTTTTGCATTTCTGTTGCCACAGGTTAGCCTAGAGTCGAATAGTAAAGTTGCGCATGTTTAAAAATTGTTTATTATTTTTTCCCCAACAATTATATGTTTAAATGGTGAGTAAATATTATATTTCAAATTTGTAATTCTATCCCGATTAATCCTCATTCTATAGAAAATAGTTTGTAAATGCAGGGATATAACAGAAGAGACCCATAATATATACTGCAACGGAATATATCGCGAGCCGATCATATCGGCCCGTGGCGGTATTCGTAAAGAACACCGTAGCCAACTAGATCGGAACGTGGCAGTTTACGGAAGGTTTCCAAAAGCCGACTAAATCGGCCCGTGGCAGTATTAAAAATGTTTCCAAAAGCCGATTAAATCGGTCCGTGGCAGTCAAAGGGTTAATGATATACAAGTAGCCTACATTTTTTGTGAGTGAGCCAAAATGCATATATAGGCTACTTATCAAAGATTTGCCTACATATTGTAAACTCCTACATATTTCACCTGTAACTTTACATATCAGAAATTTTGGAAATTTATGGATATCTTACCATATTCTAGATCTTCTTCATTCATCATTTCCAGCTCTTCAGCATGCATCAGCTCGAATTCTTCTTCAGGGTCAGGAAAATCCATGATTTACTGGAGTTCTTATATAGGCCTAGTGATATTATTTAACTGAAATAAAATATAAATCGGTATAGGCCTACTAAACAATTTGTTATTTTTAAAGCGAACATAATATAAACTTTAAAGAGTAGTACGGTATGCGAGTTGATTATGGCCAAAGAATATCATACATGGTAATTTAATCAGTAGGCTCGACTTTATGACTGATTTACAATATTCATAAATCGGCGCAAATTTACTGTTCGACCCTCAGCTGACCTACTGCAACAGAAATGCAAGAATAATACAAAAATAAATAGCCTACAGTTCTAACTTATAGTCTTTAGTCACAGCATGTTTATCTGTATTCAACATTTAACAGTAGAATGTAAAACAACGTAGTCGTCTGCAAAAATATCAGCCGAGGTTCTAATAGTAAATTTATGCCCATGAATCTAATTTGATGGCACCAGCTAGGAAGTCGTAACAGTTGCCATAGAACTTATGACTACAAAACGTAAAGATCATTTACACGTTAAAAACACTATGTGTATCCAAATCGTAACCATACAGGTCTATAAGCTATAATTCACAAACGATGAATTTTTTTTAAATAACAAAACCCTGAAAATAAACTTACAAAGTAAGCTACCAATTCAAAGTTCAGAATGAAATAGGTAAATAAACAAAGGAGTGTATAAATAATAGCAAAAATACAAAATGTATTCTTCAAATAAATATAAAACTAGCCTTTCGAATAAACAAAATCCGAAAAAATTTAGTCTTTATCTAAATATTGTCTTCAATATCAATCATTATCTTCACCATCGCTGTTAACTGTTATAGTAAAGCCTAAACGCTTGAATTTACATTTGGTAAAGCTTTATTTTTTATTTGCCACAATCTGCTTTAAAGAAGAGACAATATTTATCATTCATTAGTTTGGTTGGTACCATTAGTTACTTTTCTAAAACTAAGTCGTCGGCTGCTAGCTGTGATTTCAATATGGAGGCGCACAATGAATTTACTGCCTTTTTATCTACCTAGTTAGGCATACTAAATGTTTAATAATATTGTGTACATTTTATACAAATATGTTGATGTACATACATATTTTAAGACACTTCAATAAACTAGAACAAAAAACACTTAATATTGAATAATCTTTGCATTATTAACACAAGTTAGGTCTAAACATAAGGTTAGTAAATTTTTGTTTACAAATTTGTTAATGAATTAGTATACCAGTAACATGTTACAAAATAGATAAATGCAATTACCTTATAGAAATTAATACTGTAAGTTTATATTATTATATAAATGATTCATATTACAATCAAATCATAATTTAAAAAATACATTTCATTTTCAAATAACTGAACATAAGTTATTTCTGCTATGTCTAACTTTTACTTTTACTTTCATTCAGTCAATGGCGCCAAAAAAGTAAAAACCTAAAAACCTTCAGACTTTACTACTATCGAGACATTAGAGACAATCGATAGTATCGAGACCAATCGAGACTATAATTCAATTCCACTAACAAAGTATGACAAAATAATTTATTTCTACTAAAGTACCTGGGCGACCGAGCATTACTCGGTATTTTTGTTAATTGTGTTTTTTTTTTATAGGAAAATGTATGTAAATACAAATCAGGTAAGTACTGTTTTGTAGGCCTACTCATAACTCGCGAAATATTAGCACGGGTCAGCTGATTTCAAGCTTAAAACAATTCTAACCTTTAAGACAAAAAAAAAAAAAAAAAAAATTTATAGGAGACAGCTGATGGAAATATTATAGGAAACAGCTGATGTTTGTCATATGTATCCTATTGATTTTAAATTACATAACCCCAATGTTAAAAATTTTCAATTTTCAAATGAGTTTTTCAGAAAAATACGAGTTTTCCTGAGGTAGTGGTTTTCACCAATCGATTTTTTAGTCCCAAAAGCCTCTAATCCCAAAGTTTCAGCAAAATCCTTCCGCTGGATCTCGAGATTGCTCGTACAAACACACAAACAAACCAACAAATAAACAAACAAACAGACATTGCTCGTATTAGAGTATAGGATATTATAAACATAGCACTTTGGAAGTGGGAATAACGTCAATATCAATTTATGATACAAATTAGTAGACTAGCACTAGGATTTACTCAAATCGAGATGAGATATTTTTGGTGTTACCTGTAAATATCAAAATGGTGGAAATATTTATGTTTATCATGACTAATATAAAACTGAAAAGACGGAAATAATTGCTAGATAGCAGCACATTACAAGAACGTAAAATGTTGGGAAGTAAAACGAAAAGTACGAATACTTATCCCAGAATTGCTGGCATACTCTCTCACAATATTGCCCATAAGGTGGGATATCTATTTGGTCTATAATCAATGGTAGACACAAGAGTTTTTGCCATGTCAGAAATAAGTGCAGTTAAATACATCTTATGCAGAGTAGCTATTGCACCACCGTTTTCTGTTCTAATTAAATTTCTTCTAAATACGTGTCACTTTTGACTTCAAGATTTAGTTTGAAATACAACTTACAGCAAAAATTATCTATAGCCATTAATTTTGTACATAATATATTATAATATACTAATTTGTATGTGTTCAGGAATATACGTAAAATATAAAAAACACACTAAGTTTATTATATTGTGTACTGTTTACATTATTAACCTTAATAAATTTGATCATTTAACACTTTTTTCCTGTCCATTATTGTTTGTATTTTATACTATTACCAGTTTGATTTTATATTATATTTACAGTATGCTCTGACTTACACCATAATAAAAAAAATGATAGTTCTACACCTATTTGTTCTATAGTTAAAATCTAAAAATAATTCCTGAACAAAATGCTATTCTTCGTTAATAGTATTGAATTAACTTGAAATAATAATGTGTAGTTCTTATGGAATGCATAGCTATTACCATTGACTATATTAGCATGTACTTATATAGTCAATGCTATTACTAATTGCATTTATCAGTATTGTAATGATTCACACCTACATTATTTGCTGTTTAATGATATCATAGCTGTGCGCCGGCGTAGATGTGTCTTGCTATTGCTAACTACATGGGCTATTCCATTCTAAATGGAAGTGAAGAGTTTGCTTTACAGATGTAGATTTCCCAATTTGTATTAGCCGCCTCAGTTTAAGTGGATGTGTCTTTCTGGCTCAGTTTATAATTCGTTTTAATTCGGCTGCAGTTTAAGAGTTCTCAATATTATTAACGCTGTGTTTAAAATCTCACGATTTGGGGTCAATATTGTTCGAGGTGGTTTGATCGTCGGCTCAAGGAAATTTATGAAGGATTTTCCAGCTTTAGTTACGGTTTAAATATCAAGTGCAAAATCTTTTGTCTTAAAAGGGAGGTTATTCTGAGAAGTGAATTATATCCTGATTTATAAAACATTAAAACAGTAACAATGGAAATCGACGATAGTTAACTACTGTAATTGAATATATTAAAAGGGCAGAATAATTTAGTAAGGAATCGTAAATAATAAGAATATATAAAGATTTAAATTTTCACTTTGTGTCGGACATAAGAAACTGGTACAGGCTTACTCATTTCCCAGGGAGTTAAGTGCTACTTTCAACAATTTGAATCAGCAAAATTAATTCTGAGACAATTATAATTTTACTATTTATTCAAGATCACTAAGGTACTGTAGTAATTACACCTTGAGTAGCAAATATTTTTCTTAGAACAAAAAAGAACAATTAAGAATAATTAAAGACATTAAAAAGGCATCATGGCAAATTTTCAAATTAATTTAATTAATTTGCTTCTTTTTAAAAATAATAGTTGTATTTGTTTTGTGTTTTAATAATCTTTTGCCGAGTTTCGGTAAACTGAATGACTTAAGAGAATAGTGGAGTGTAATAATTTAAAGACAACATTATTCCTTTTTGTTTAGTTTAAGAGTTTGTGGTAATTTGTTATACTGTCTACTACTTTATAAATACCTATACTTAATATTTAACAGTCTTCAAACGATATTTGATTTTATCATCGACAATATGATTCTTAAGATTTTAAATAGAGTTTACTTTCAAAGAACGACAAGAAGTGAGGATGATTTGAAAAGGCCAAGAGTAGGATGGAGGAAGCCTGATCCGGGGGACTGACAAATACTAATATTGTATACCAAACCAGACAGATGAAGACGGAAATGAAACCTGCATTTGAAAGAGCAGTGTTATCTACGTTTTAGTGTTTAGTGTATACCGTTAGACATTTGTACTGATAAAAATATTTGGTGTATACTTTCCTTGCATTATTGGATAGTTTAAATGGGATTCAGATCAATGTTCTCCGAGTTTATAAATTTGGTGGATTTTCATGAAGTCTCATAAATAACATTTGTTGTGGTTGAATGAGCTTAGGCTTACAGCTCTTTGTGTTTTAAATGCTACTATAATGTATACTTCAAGAATATATTGTTCGTATTGTGAAATCTGAAGTAACAAGCCGTAACTTGCAAACTTTATCAGCAGTTTATAATTCTGTATTTTTAACGTAACTGCGTGAAATAAAAATGCCATCTACACCTTCGCATTTGAAACTTGGGTTTCAGCGAAATGCATACAATCGTGTATCATTTGGGAAGAGCTTACAAGAAAAAGAAAGAAAGAATTCTAACGGAGCCGATGGTGAACTTTTGCAAGGTATGATCTATATAAATGTACCAGGTTACTGTGCTTTATAAATAATTTAGACCAATAATTTTTTTAGGAAACAATATATATTATATTGTATATAGGCCTACCGTAACTTATTTTTTTAATAAATAATTAGGGTGTGATTTTTCTAACACACATATAAGTTATATAAATTTACACTTGCCTATTCCAACACTATTAAAACCAATTCAGATGGATTCATTTTATATTTATTTTACTGATGTTTTGATGTTTGTTAATTAGATTAATTTAATGTAGGTAGTTTAAGAGTTTGAAGCAACGTTTTTATAATACCATGCTTTTCTATAGACCTAGGCCTACTTAGTGTAAATTAATAGGCCTATACATAGGTTGGCTATAACTACTGAACTGTTATTTCTAGGCTACATGTTTATAACAACAACCGTTGATTTAATTTGTTGCTTACAAGATCATTAGCAATGAACGAGAAATTTAAATGATAAGTTACCAGAAAGTACTTTTAAAAGATTTTAAGAAAAATTTAATATAATTAAAAGGAACTTGATTTTATTAATGTAGGCTTATTGTAACAATTTCATATGTTTCATACCACCTATGTAGGCTACTTTAAAAGCTAAGATGTGTGTAAATATATGTGTATACATGTGTGTTAGCTTACAGTAAGAGAGATATTTAATAGAAAATAAAAAAAATTACATTTATTGTAATTTTTATTTAGGTTTGTAAGTAGAGCCTATTTTGTCAAATATAAAATATGATAGGCTATTGTAATGTGTATTATTTGTAGTAGCAGCATGTTTGAAGGAGTTGTTAAAGAATACTCACTGTTTATTCTTACATCCACAAGAAACATTGTAGTAAATTTGTTTCTCTTCGGAAGTAAAATTATGTCAAGGAATCGATAAAATAAGGAAACTAATAAATATTTTTTTTAGAATATAGGGCTTTTTGAAAATTAAATGTTAATACATATTATAAATTTAAAACAACATTATGTTATTTTAACAAGTTAACCTAATAAGGAATTAACTTAAGTTTAAGGAATTGGCGTAGGTTATTTTATTTTTAACCAATAAATAGCCCAGTATATATACGGGGGAGGGGGGTGCAGCCTACATTAATTGCGGCAAAAGATTTTTGTCTAGGACCGATTGGTATGGTTTGGATATGCCAAATCTAAGTTTGCGATGGTCCATATGTTTTGTAAACAACCGTACCTACTATAATAAATTAAAGAGGACAAAGTTTCGAATCGATTAAAAACAAAAAATACAAAATTGGTTCAGTAGTTCGATTTTTATGGGGATCCCAAAGAATATAAATTTTTCCAACTTTGCCAAAAACTGTGTTTTGTCCATTTTCAATGTGCTGTAACTTTCCAACATCAAATTTTATCAATCCCCTTTATTTTTATTTCCAATGTTACACAAAAGTTTAGGAATTGCCTTAGGCCTATTTAAAGTTACATGCGACTACAATAATTGCATAGATACTGCGAATATTTACAATTTTGGTCATTTTGATGGTCCTGGTTGAGGCTCTTCTTAATGCTGGTTGGCATTATTTGCTGCTTCAGGCTAGTCATCGACAGTTTCTTCCTCCTCAACTTCCTTGCTCCAAAGTTCCTCATCAGGCTCATCCTCATCCTCAGAAGGTTGCCGTCCAAGTCTACGTGGAGTTCGATGTATGGAGCGTTTGTGCAAAAACTGCCTCACAGTTCTTCGACACAGTGGTGCACTTGAGGCTTGACTTGACTTGTGTACTGGTGCATCCCTCTCTGCAGCCGCATATCACCAGTTTCAGAAGCTCTTGGGGAGCAGGTTCTTTCATTATAAGAATGGGGGCGAGTCCGAGGCTGTCCCGTCTCCAACCCCATTCAAGATCGTCCAGCGTGTTTCCTATCTACCACTGAACCTGGAGATTCCTCTGTAGCTGGAGTTACAGATGCCTTGTAGAACACCACAGCAGCTTCCCTCAATGCTGGGGTACTGTCGATGAGAGTAGGCCTACACAATTTGATTTGCCCATGCCCTAATGACGTGAAGATTGTATCGCACCCAGAGAAGGCATGTGCGAGCAGAAGGTGTTTCTTCTCGAACTGGTACGATGAGGTGGAGAAGTACGAGTCAGCTTGCTTCTTCTTTCCTGGCTTTAGGAAGTAGATGTTGTTGTAAGTGGCATTGCTGGGAGCTCCGCACATGATGGCTAGGACGTCAATATCCTCACTGACCACAAGCACAGTGTCGAAGCTGGGTGGCTGAAAACAAGCTGTTGTCACAATCAGCATCTTGTGCTGCCTTCAATACTCGAATGGAAGATTCTTCCAGATGTTTTCTCGACATTTGAATGAGGCGGCTCTTATTCGTTTCATTTCCCAAGAACTTCTCCTGGGAAACAGCCGTGAATGTATTCTTATCAAACATTATGTCGGCTGAAGTCTTCACTTTCCAACGCCGAGCCCTTTCTGAGCTTTCAGTGCCTCATTGATTCGCCTCACTTGGGTACCCATCGAACACTTATATAAGACCCTATAATAAGACTTACACGCCTAAGTTATATTAGTTGCCAACAACAATAAACAAATAAATATCAATATAAAAAGTAATAAATCAATGATAACAACAATATAAATAAATTATAGGAACCTAAATTAATAAAAGGTATTAGGCCTAATATTTAATCCACCCAGGATAGTGAAAAGTTAAACATCATACAAAATATGCAATATATGTAGGCTGTATAACTTTTTTTTAAGTCATTGGAACCAAAAAAATGGAAGCAAAAATTCGATATTCTATATTTTTCACCTGATAGTTTAGTAAATAGTCAGAAAGTAAATTCTTTTAATAATGCTTTTTATTTAGTCGAACCACCGGAGTGACAGAAATTTGTATCTCTAAAAAGGTGTGTGACATTTGTGATGAATTTGTAATTAGTTTCTTTATGTGTATAAGTAGCATATACATGGTATTAAATCTCATTGTCAGCTGCAATTCTTGTGTTTAGTATTTCACAAGGCAACTTACAAGGGTTGAGAAATGAAAATCGGTTCTAGTTTAGAACAGCTTGACCACAGGTTTTAATAGAATTACACTATATATCACTTTTTCCTATATATATAATGAAATTAGACACTTCACTGATCGCGGGAAATCAATTATAAACATTCTAAAACAAATATAACATAACAAATTAACAAACCAAAAATCGCTTATGGGATTTAACACAGACAATGAACAGACATTTTAATACGCGATAGGAACAGGGTTGCCAGATGGGTTGCAATTAGATTTCAGTGGGTTTATCAGTGCCTCCTATATTGCCTAAAATTAGAAAATAATAACTGTTTAAATTAGAACCCTACAATATTATAATTATACTGTTATCGGTAACATATTGGGACTAAACAGTATAGGTCAGTACCTCTAGTTTTTTTTTTTATTCTAA
>JAGFPH010003598.1:15041-35939 GCA_018207615.1 Philaenus spumarius | reverse complement strand
ATTGGAATGAAATTTGGTATGTAGCTTCCTCTAGGGCCATAAGTGTTCACTAAAAAAGGGTTTTAAAAAATTGGAAATTTAGGGGGGGCTTGGGGGGTAAAAATTACTAAATCACGATTTCTCCAAAATTACCGAACAGATTGGAGTGAAATTTGGTATGTAGCTTCCTCTATGACCATAGGTGCTCACTAAGAAAGGGTATGAACAATTTCAAAATTTTAGGAGGGGATTGTGGGGATCAAAGTTACCAAAATCTTTTATTATAATGACAATAGTGCTTTTATTATTTAAGATCTATATACATAAAAGCCAAATCCCACTCACTGACTGAACACTTAAAAAGAATACAATTTTATTGCGTTAAAAAGACTGAAAATACCAACCACCACGGGCAACGCCGTACGGGTCAGCTAGTCTGTAAATATATATCTGTAAAACATGCTCAAATGTTTCCGAAGTTAAACGAATTAGTATCACTTCTTTAAATTTGTATAAATGAATATATTGATGATGAAAGGTTGTATTTATATTCATTGTATAACCTCAAAGCAAACCTTATAACGTGTATATCTATCACATTAGTTCTATAACTCATAATTAAAAACATCAACTTCTCAAGACATTATATTATTTATTGAAGTTGTTAATATAACCCTAAACGGCCCTAAAGTATAATCTACTCTAGGTTTTGTTTAAGTACTACAGATGATTGGTGAAATCAGCTTTTATATTATATTGTTACTCATGTACGTACGGCCCTAAAGTATAATCTACTCTAGGTTTTGTTTAAGTACTACAGATGATTGGTGAAATCAGCTTTTATATTATATTGTTACTCATGTACGTACGGACGTACACTCACTTTTATAGGTGTTGTTGTCACTATATGTATTATGTTAAATAGAACAATTCACAAGTTTTACAAACAGAATGTTTAACAAATATATGCACATTACATAGTTTATTGCTGTAGACCTGATAATGAAAAAGTATTTTTAGTAAAATATTAAGCACAGTTAAAGCGAAAGAACAAAGAAAAAGGCTGTTTATAGACTGATAAAAATTTACGTTAATAGTATACAGAGTGTTCATAAAATCCCTTTAAAACCTCTCATTATTTTTGTTAGGGGGGTTAAATAAATAAGTTAACAAAACATAATTATTTGTTAACTTACTTTGTTAACCTACTGAAACTTTATAGGGTATATATATGTATTGTGTTGCATAACAGGACACATTTGTTGACCTATCTGACACACTATGATTTTGGGGAGTAAGAGGGGCTAACAATTTCAAATATAAAGGTAGGTCGTGTAATACACCATTGAAAAGCTTATTAAAAGAGAAACACAATGGCGCAAACTAGAGCTGAATATCTTACTTCGTTCCAAAGTAATGGACAATCAAAGTTCTGGAAATTAACATACAACCTACTTATTCCTAATATCAACAAATTAATAACCTGCTTTGATGTTATGATTACAATATCATTTTTTAGAACTTTGATTGTCCATTACTTTGAAACGAAGCAAGATACTAAGCTCTAGTTCGCGCCATTCTGTTTTTCTTTTAATAAGCTTTTCAATGGTATACTACAGGACCTACTTTTATATTTAAAATTTGTTACCCCCTATCTCCCTCAAGCCCCCCCCCAAAAAAAATTATAAAGGTTCATATAAATATGTAAAAAAATTGGTCCTGTTATGCAACACAAGATATATACAAAGTTTTGTTCACTTATTTTCAATAATAATAAAGGGGGTTAAAGGGACTTTATGAACATTCTGTAGGCCTATATTCGTTGAATTTGTTAAACCACTTTGCAGAACTATATGTGACCTTGAAGGTAAAGGGAGTGGGGAGACTAGAAACCAATAGCACACAGTCTTTGCAAAAACTTGGAAGAAATTGACAAAAAACCACAATTCATTGTAAAAATTAGGATATGTTTACGTTTATTGTCCCAGTGTTAATTCACACTTACTATCAAATCTGGTATCACACTGATAGGTGGACAGTTTAAATCTGTTACATGGTAATTTAAATTTATTGAAGCTGTTTCAGAAATGCATTAACATCATTAATAAAAGTACCGTACCATTATAAATAGCCTAATATTTTACTGCGATCTAAAAAAAAAACTGCCACGCACATAACATTTAAGTATATGATGCACTTTAATTTTGGGTTGCTATCATGTATGATTAGTTTCTGTAATTTGTATATTTAAGAGTTGAAGTTAATTAACATATGATTGTTTTCCATAAACAAGAGAATATTATGCAACCCGTTTGAGTAAAACAGACTGTAAAACTGGTTATCAAGTCTAGTGTTTACTTTTATTTATTAGCCTATTTACGTTTGTATCATAAATGTACAACTAATTCATGATAAAACAGGTTTTTAAAGTTGCGTATTTGTATGGCTTTACTAAAGCAATTAGTAAGTTATGTTTAAAATGCTTTTTTTAAATGACTGGACAAGTTGTTTACATCTGCATATTTTATCTAAGGTCTACTACTAATTAGATGTAGACAGATTCTGAGCTTACTTTAATATGTCGGCTTAATGTGGTATTTAATTAATAACTTCTGTATAGGAGGAGAGTATATTGGTTCTTATATTAGGTTGAGGGCACAGTTAATATAATTGTCTGTGAAGTTCTCAAGGCCATTGTAGGCTAATGCTCAATCAGCAGATGCTAGATAGGTAGGGAGTTTTGCTGGCATCACAACTTCATCACAGATTCATGCTTATCTACATATATTTTACAATGTGAACTTTCAAAATTAACAACCTGATTTATCTACTTTTTTAAAAGCTCTGATGGGTAAGTTTAGTAGCCTACTATAATCATATTTTCAAGTTAAGTCGTGTATATTTAATGCGCACGTGTCATTTTAGGTGTATTTAGAACATACGGGTATTTGAGTCACTTGTTTAGATAAAAAAATGAAATTCTTTTGTACTTTAAAACATTTTGTTAGGTACGGTAGGCTACACTTGTTCTTTGTTCTGTTTAGACAGTTGGTGAGTTGTTAATATTGACGTGCCAATGAGATTAAATGTACAAGTTTCAATACTGTACTTACTCCTCTATAACATTAGAAGTGAAATTTTAGTCCTTATGCACTAAGTAAAGATGTGAAAAAAAAAACTTTAAAAAAATGTAGTTATTCTTTGTCATTGTGTGACTATATAATAATTATATCAGAGTTAATCTGGTAAAATACATCCCAAATATACAAGAGGAAGAACCAACATCAGTGAAATCATTTTTTACATTGTGTAGTTTTTAAAATTGCATCTGAACACAAAAAGAATCTACTCTCTGGATGTTATTCGTATAGATATTAGAACGGAACAGATAACTAAGTATGGACGAAAATACAGAACTTCCAAAAAAGTAGGGATTTTTCCTAAAATTATTAGATATCCATGCCTATAAAATGATTGTGTGGCCATTCATTGTGTTTTGTTCTTTTGTGGAAAGCTATAGATGTACGGTTTGTGTAGGTACGTAATGTGCAAAATCTATATTTAGTTATTATCTTTACATAAGATTTTGAATTTTTGCTGAATATAAATAGAAAAATAAGATTACAGTTAGGGACGACAATTTTAAAATTGATTCGCTAGTATAAATAATTTATAAACTTAGGACCACAGTATGTCAGTAACAAAAAATAATGTCATCAAATAATTAAGATAGTTTTGGTGCCGTTGTTGTTACGTTTGATGATTAATCAGTCTTGGAATTTACGGGTGCTTATGTTAATTACTTAAACTAATAGTCTTAATAGCATTTGACTAATTGTTGGACCCACTACTTTCCACTAGGTCAAAACTGGTTCTAGGAACAATTGAAACTTTCCCAAACCACATTTCAATTCAATGTCGGCAAGATGTTACAGTAACCTAGTGTAATTCAAGAATTATTGATAGGTGATATGTGTGGCAATCTACTACGTAAAGGATTTATTAAAATGAGTAAGAATATTCTATTTTAGCTGTTATAATTTCCGAGTGTACATTAAATACAAAGACGTCTTTTTCAAATCCGATTAATAAAATGTATAATGAAGTTTCATTAAAAGTGTAATTTTCATAAAAGTTATAACCTAGAATGAAGGCCTTCATTAATGAAATAAAAGTATAAAATTAAGTTATCTAGAAAATGTCTGCAGTTTTAATTAGGTAGTCTTTTTAAAATTCAGTCGTAGCAACTTAAACTAACATTGCATTGCTATGAATCAATGATCCAAGGAATTAATAAGATTTAAACACAATTAATTACATGAATTATAAGTAATACATGCCTAATCGTTTTAACCTCGCACAAAGCTAGGCCTATAGATTTTAATTAATAATTTATTTAAATATGTCACCAACTCGTCACATATTCTTCTATACGTGAATCTGTGATCTTTTACATCACATAATCTTCATTGAGTTGAGTCTGCACGCTCTGTTTAACAAATCACTCACTTGGCTCAATTAATCTGTTACCCTGACAAGCAATTGAATGTAATCGTCAACTTTTGTCGTGCCGTTTAGTCTTATACTGTAGACTGATACAAGTAGACTTTGTAACTTGGTGGTGGAGTTGAATGACACCTTTAGTGGGTTGTTGAATTTGTGGAAAAATAACTTTAATTCACAAATTTATTTTAGTAATAATGTGTTTTTGGTGGAAAATATATATATATATATTTATTGTTGGCTGTTTTTAAGATATCTCTCTTTCTCTTTTTGTTGAACTGGTACAGTAGAGTTTAGTTGAGCTTTCGTGCTCTATTTAACAAATCACTCACTTGGATCATTTAATTATATTGTCACAAGCAATTTAATATTAACTAAATTACAAGTGAAAAAACATGGACCAAGACCGGGATTTGAAGGCAAAGGTCCTGGGTTCAAATCCCGGTCTTGGTCCATGTTTTTTCACTTGTAATTTAGTTAATTTAACCCTTGCTGAGGAAGCGTGTAAGCAGGTAATTTATTACAAATTAAAAATAATTTAATATTCCTAGGTCTAATTGATTTTTGTACTTCATCATAGTTTACAAAATGATACCAGAATATACATTTTAGTGTGTTATTAATTAACACCAACACAATTTTCTAACAATATTTTTTAAAGATGGTATTGATGGTGTGGTTCTATTTAACAAAACATATTTCAATATGTATCAGTTATTTTCAAACACATTATTTACTAATACTATGTAGTATTTTATAAACGTAATATGTATAAAATGTATATTTTTTCAATTTTTGCATTAATGATTAGATTATTTTTTTTTTCTAGTTGTAAAAAGAATAAATCTAATTTATTCCAGGGAAACTTGTTAATTTAGTTAAAACACTGTAACTAAAGTTAGAATTTAGTATCTCTGGTTATGAGTACTTATCAAGCCACTTAACCCATACGAAATAAATCCAATATATTTGTACATTCTCTTACATATAGGCTTATATTAGGCTAAATAAGGCATCACTGGGTATATAGTAAAATTATAACCCAGGTCTGTGTGGTAAGAATACTCATACAATACAACTTCCCTCGCCTACACGTAGAATACAACTCCCCCTACCCAAGCCTACTCATAGAATACAACTTCCCCAAGCCTACCCATACAATACAACTCCCACCAAGCCTACCCATAGAATACAACTCCCCTAAGCCTATCCTTAGAAAATAACTCCCCCTCCAAATGCCTACCCATAGAATAAATCTCCCCCACCCCAAGCCTACTCATAGAATACAACTCCCCTTCAAAAACATACCCATAGAATTCAACTCCCCTACCCCAAGCTTACTCATAGAACATATCTCCCCATCCCCAAGTCTACTCATAGAATACAACTTTCCCTAAGGCTACCCATAGAATACAACTCCCTCTCCCCATAGAATAAATTCTCCCTAACCAAGCCTACTCATAGAATACAAGTAACTCCAACTCCTCAAACCTACCCATAGAATACAACTCCTCTACCCTCAAGCCTAACCATAGAATATAACTTCCCTCCCCATCCCTACCCGCAGGATAAAACTTCCCCTCTCCCAAAGCATGGTGTTGAAGAACCATTTTCCTAAATGGGGGAAATTATTTTGTACAACATGACAATCTATATTGATTCTGTTTATAAGCTTCTAGTCAGCCAAAATTAAATTTAAAGGCTAAATCCTGAGAAAGTGTTTTAAAGATATAGGCTAAATGTGATTTATTGAAACATTATTTTTGAATACGTGACATGAGAAGTTTTAAGTGACGAGTGTGGGAAAAATCTAATGAATAGGGAAATCAGAGCCTTCCAAAGGACGGGGTTTTTGTGAGGAACTAGGGTGCAAATCACAATAGGAAGTAGCAAGATTGCCAACTTTATTGCAAAATGTTCAGTTCTAAAGAATTATTGATAAAAGGATATTCTAAATAAATTAAAACGGTAAAATTTTATCTAAATATTTTTATTAAGAAAATGTTAAGAGAACAAATTTGTCTTATGAATCAATACAATTCATTACTTTACAAGGTATTAAAATTCAATTCTATTTAAAACTTCTTAAGACATTTACCACTAATAAGAACACTGTAATTATTGAGAGATAAAAAGAATTAGTACGCATCCATCATATTTTTGGTACAGTGTTTGTAAAATTAAGAATGCTAACAATTTATTTTATTACAATTTAATATTTTCTTTAAAAGTTAGAGCAAGAGAAAACTTTTCCCAAGAAATACATTTTAAACTATATTTTTTTGTTAAAGTAAAAACAATTACTAACGTCCTGTACTCGCATTTTTATGTGTGCATGTTTTATGTTTCAAGTTGTAAAATGAAAATTTGTAGACCGTATGTATTTTTAAAATTGCAAAATCTGACAGAACTATGTAGCCTTCAGTGTAGAAAAAATATTTCTATATTAAAAGAATTAATTTCACTCTATTGTAATCTAAAAAAGAGATTGGGAAAGTATATACTGTGTTAAAACTTTCACCAATGATAATTCATCCATCTGGTATTGTGTATCAAGTCAGGCAAGAATTGTAAAGTACACTCCAATGTGCAGTCCTATAATACTGTCAACCAGATTAATCTGGTTCAAACCAGAAAAGACTAAAGCTTTTCTACAGCAGAGGTGACTAAGATGTGAAGGAATTTCTTGACTATTTTTTCCCACAGAGTAAAAATTTGTGCACAATTTGTCCATAGTACTTAGAGACTTTGAAAAAACCCTATTGTTAATTAACTATTCATAGGAAGGAATAACTCTAAGCTACGTTAGTTGTTTATGCGCCCAATGTACATCTTTGTTACCACCTTAGCTGGTTTATTTATTTATTACCAAATTTCTTGCGTATAAACATTATTTTTTAAGAAAAGTGGGATCACACTTTATCGGTCATTAGAAGACAGCTTAAATCTGGCAGAAAGATTTGAGTTCAGCTGATTAACTTTAATTAAAAACATAAATTTGACTGACTTGACAAGGAGTAGGCCTATCATTATTAATTATAACCATGCATATAATTGTGATAACCTACTTACTAAATCATCAACTCCTATAAAAGCCAGTGTACGTCCGTACATACATATGTAGAGTAAGAGGCAGTCCAGTTGGCGATGCCAGCAGGAAGGAAACTACTCTTTTTAAAATGTGAGTTAAAGAACTAATGTAGGCTATAATATGTTGCAAGAATTGCTTTGAGGTTATAATATTAATGTAAATAAAACCTTTTATTTTCAATATATTAATTTATACAAGTTTAAAGAAGGTACCCATTCATTCATATTCAGAAACATTCGTACATATTCGTATAACTCATTTAAGCATATTCTATTATTAATTTCTTCATTATAATATTAATAACTTCTAAATGATTCGATCTATCAATATGAAGTTAGAAAGCAATTCAAAGATAGTATTTGTAATCTTTATTTAGATAGAATAAGAATGAATAGGCCTATAAATTCAAAATTTTAACAAATAGCCTACAGTTTTATAAATTTATAATTGTATACATTTACCGAGTTAAAAAACCCCGTCAGCATAAGTAGGTTTAGGTAAAGTCTGTTGTTTTTAAAAAGTATTTTTTAAAATTATGTATTCATGATGTGTATCTAATCAATCTGCCTGTGATTTTTCACGGGGGCGTACTAGTTTACTACAACATCATGTAGGCTTTGGAAGTCTTAGCCGGGGAATATTAAGCACATCAGTGAAAAGAAAGAATTTAGGTTGTTGGTTTGGCGAGTTTAAGTAGTTTCTAGTGCTGCGTAGATCTTATATGATTTAGGGCTGTTTTGCATGTTTAAAAGTGAAATGTGTTTTTACATTTTTATCTTGGTTTTTGTGTTTAGCTACTGTAGTAATTTTCTGATTTTGTGTCAAACGTAGTGCATTTATTTTGTTATGAAGTTTAGTGGAAGAGAGGACAAAATGGTCTCTAAAATAAATTATTAATCGATTTAAAATTGTCAATTAAAGTTTTACATTTTTAACGTCTTACAATGTAGGTCATACCTTATATTTTAAATTCAATAAGTTAGGTTAAATTAGTCTGGGGTGGGCCCCTGCATTGGAGGAGAGTCTTTACACATTATAAGTAGGTTTATTGAGCTCCTTTGTTGCTATCCTTATTTGGTTAGAAACCTGTACTCCTTGTTAGGTCCAGGATTTTACCCTCCAAGTTCGTGTCTTCTTTATCCCTCCTGGTTACTGGATTCAAAAGAGGTTTACACGGCTGTGCTCCAGCATCTCACAATAAAAGATGACGTGTCTGCAGACTCTTGGGCCTGTTCAAAAAGTCATCAGTTTTGGTTCTTAGATGGGCGCTTCAAACCTTATTCGGCTTATTGTGCTCCCACATTAAGGATGTTATTTTTAAACCCCTAGTTACCCTTTTCAAGCTCCATAAGCTCACTGAATCTGTGAATCCTTTTGACGAGGTCGTCCTGGGGGATGCTCTGTCCTTTGTTAAGCTTTCCAAAGGTTTCATAACTCACCCGTTCAAACCTCTCAACTCATACATCAGGTGTTCTGCAGTTTCCTCCTGCAGGCTATATTTCCTGCATTTTGGGTCCACGGAGAAAATTCCCATTATTATTATGTGTTTCCTAAGGTGGCCATGTCCTGTGAATAGAGCTACCAGCTTCTTCACATTGCACCGGCTCATCGTAAGGATGTTGGATGCAATTTTCCTAGACGGGCCAAGAAGTGAGAGTTTGATCATCCTCAAACCTGGGATGCTCGTCCACTTCCTTCCGTGCTGAAATCAACAGTCTCCATAGCTGTCGCCTTTGATATGCCTCAGAACGGTTCAGGTCTTATGAATTCAGTAGCTGCTGCCTCATTTCCGCCAACTTCAATATGCCCTGGTACCGAACAGAGCGTGACCCTGTTGAGCTTCGCCAGTTGTTCTGTGGATCTGATGCATTCTCAGACTAGCTTTAACCTGAACTCATACGAGCTCAGAGCTTTCAAAGCTGATTTCTTTATTCGTATGTTCCGAGTCTGATGTTTTCTCTGACACATTCCAATAACTTCTGTTTGGAATACTGATTGGTGTTTCCCCAATGGCAGGACACATTCCTGCCTTGGTTCACCTCCACAGGTTCCTGCACCGTATTCCCCTTCGTTTTTTAACTATCAGTATACCACTCCAGCTCATACTTGGGGAGAGATCTTCTTCCTTCTGCCTGTTCCTCACGGTTTGGTATTATCAGCAGAAGAGTGCTGAATTTTCATATGGTCTGTGATCATGTCCAATGACAGTTTTTTGGTTACCATCTAGACTCTTATTGTTGCTATATGTTTCCTGTAGTGACCATGTCCAGTGATGAGTCCAACTACTCTTCTGATCTGTTGTCGGTTTAGCTTGATCAGAGATTCAGTCAACTTAGTGCTTGGTCTCATGATTAGTCGTTTATTTTGTGCGTGTTCACTCGGCATTGTTCTTCCCTGGCCCAGTTTTTCACTGTGTTCATTGCCATGGTACGGATAATGGAGCAAATTGGTTACGATCCCATGGAGGGTGTTTGGTGAGGCTGTCTGCCATCTCATTCCCTTAAATGCCTCGATATCCTATCAACCATCTGAATTTTTCCATGTTCTTTGTGGAGAGTTTAGATAATGACATTCCTTCAGCAGTTTGAGTGAGATTTGTACTGAATCCAGTGCTGCTTGACTGTTGGAGAGATTTAGGATTTATATATATCTATAGTCTTTCAACAATCCCAAGTGGGCACGACCACCAGTTGCTACGATTTCTGCTTGAAGACTGTGCAGTGAGTCCTATAGCTGGCACTGATTTTTGTCTTTGGTTATGCGCTCTGTATGCTGTAGTACGAGTTCCTTCCCATCTGTGATCCTTGCGTTTCTTGTTGTGATGTTCCCTTCCCAAATCTTCTCGCTTTTCAAGGATAACAGAGAAAGGTCAGCTGAAGATATACTCTGTGTGCATAACTTGGGATGCCGTCTCTAACACTGGTGTTTACTACGTTGGATTGTCCTGCTTCAGGTGTCGAACTATTGTGGTTTTTTTGGGATTAACCTAGAGGCCATCCCTTGCACATCAGGTTTCCGTTGATGGTATCCGAGCAGTGTCAATGCTTTTTATAATGTCATCTCCATAGCCTTGGATGTTCCCGTCAGATTGATTTCCATAAGAAGACCATCGATCACAGCAGAGGTAGTACTTTACCTTCTGAACACTCTCTTGTGGCCATAACCTGTAATGATTCACCAGTTGGTATAAAGTTGACTTCATCTAATATTTTGTTCTTTTAATTACTGTACCAGGTGACTACTACTGCTACAACAACAATTACTACTACTACTCTATTCTCTACTCATGTTATTGTGGTATTCTACATGCCTTTTTTGTCAGAAATATAAGTTTTAACAAACCTTAAAGTTTGCATGTTAATCTCTTACTGCAAACATTTTTTTCTTCTAATTAGGTAGGCCTATTCATAATAAACTAAATATCTATTTAGGAATTTATTGAATAATGAAACACTCTTTAAAAATACACAATGTAGGCTAAATTTTTTACTACAAAACATAAGATGCAAAGCTTATTGTCAGCTTTCTTTAATAGATTAGATTGGTCTGTATGTTGTTGTAAACTTTTTGTCGATCTTTTCAGCGTCTATATGTAATTTCCTTCAAGTAGGCTAACTAATTTGAAACATCTACAAAACTTAAACGACCATTAAGAAGTTGACCGAGTGTAGCAAGGTCTCCATTTTAGCTCGACCGTTTGGCGTTTCGTCTGTCTGTCTGTCTCACGATTACGGCCAAACGCCTTGACAGATTATCATGATTTTTTGCATGAATGTTCCTTATTCCTAGGCCAAGTGATGTATATATACGGTTTTTTCCATTTTTAATTTTTAACCCCTTAAATAAAATAAAAATGGCGGCCGCACCGTTTCTCTCAATGTAAGCTTTTTTCCAAAGCCAGTTTGTGGCTTAACCGTAAGTCAAATTGAAAAACTGATTATTTTGCATGCAGCAAATTTGATGTTCTACAAAATCGTTTTCTTGATTTTTTTCCGTATCTCTAACGGTAAGCTCACAAAATGGCCGCAAACTTCAAAGTTGTTGAAAATCGTTTAAGTTTTTGTATTTTAACCATGTTTTATACATTTATTCTTTAGATATCTTCATAAAACCTTATAATTTTATGGAGAGGGAGAGAGAGAGAGAGTGCTACTTGCTGTCTTGCTCTTTCCTGCGCTACCTCAGTGTGGCCGCTGTGACTGTGAGTGAGTTGTGGAGGAGGAGTTGAGATAAGGAGCCCGATTGGCGTTGCGTTGCATTTACTGAGTTGTAGTCCTTTAACAACTACGTTTTCTTATTCATTTTGTTTCTTTGTTGCACCACACAGTATTTAGAGTCGAACTGATACAAAAATTTTTATAAAAACTATACAAAAACATTAAAAACAAAAACCCTAAAAAACATATAAAAACAAAATGGGATATGGAAGTACCTCCTTGAGAGACATTTTATGTCCAGTGTCCCTGGAAACAGTGAAAAAACTAATAAATTGCAAAATAATTTTTCACTGGCTAAACCTTCTTCTTACATCATTACTGGCACACTATTTTCAACTTAAGCTCAAAATCACATTTGTTATTTCAACAAGCGAGGTCTACTGTTCACAGAACTTCTAGTATTTAAAAGTTAGTTTTTTTTAACTTTTTTCACCTCTATTGTGTTCCTTTTTGATGATAGGTGATGCTCTCCCTGACTTGCCACACAGAAAACATCAATAAAACTTTTATTCTAGAAAAATAGTAGTTTTTATTTAATTGTATAAAATAATATTTAAAAAGTAAATTTTGTATGAATCAAAAACAATTTGTTAGATTAAGACTTTACTTTTGGAACTACAATTATGACTATAGAGTTGGGCTTGAGCTCTCAATTTAACAAATCAGTTGCTTGGCTCAATTAATTTGTTTCCATGACAAGCAATTGAGCGCAATTAATAAGTGTCGGCCTCTTAATATTTAATCTGAAGGATAGTACAGCGACAGACTCCAGTGGGTTAAATAAGGTTATTATAATCTGTATAATTCGTAGATATAAAAAACAATTAAACATTTGTAAATGATTTAATCAAATTTCCTTCGTACTTATCAAACAAATTACAACCTTTGCCCACGCTAAACATAATTAATATCATTTTAATTTTTTTTTTGGCGTCCAAGTCACTAATTGTATATCAATTAAAGTGTAATTATAAATTACCTTAATTTGTTCCGTCTTGTGACTTCTGTTGTATTGTAATTAATATGCATTTCGGAGCTGAAATTCCATCCTCAGTTATTATCTCATTAGAGGTCGTCAAAACATTAAAAACATTAAAACATTCATGTTAAAAACACATAAAACACTACACACACATATACACGTTTATACATTTTTGAGTTACGTGCGCACGGTAGCTCGGTACGTGAACTACATTTTCCAACAAGACAAAACATTCATAGTCTTTACTTACTCGGATTTAAACCAAGGGCTTTGAGCCTTGAACTTAGCTACTCTAATCATTCAAGAAGCAAGGCATTTTAAATTCTTAAATATAATTTTTAATGTAGTAACTGAGTAACAGTAGGTCTACCATAGCAACAAATAATCATCTGAATTTCAAAAATTTTGTTTTCTTAATGTTTTGCATTAAAATCTTAAAAAGTGCAATTAGTGTTTTAAAATAAGAGATAATTTTGTTTAGATTAAGAGTACATTGTGTTACGCCTCATTAAAAGGTATTTTAAAGTAATCTGTGCTTAAGAGTTATCCAGATAAGAATGTTTGCGCTTTGCCATGTAGCACGTTTAATGTTTACTGTATGTTGACAACAACTGTCCATAATGTGAAGGCAACATCTTGTACAGTAGTTGTTATTAACTCAAACTATTGTTTACCCTTGGATTTCGTGTGCTCTCAGTATCTATACTAGGGATTGGTTGTTCTTACACAAATGGAAGAAGTGAATTCAAATGGTACACAAACAAATATTGCCTAACAGAACGCTAACTTAGTTTAATTTGTTTTAATATGCAGTAATCAGTAGTTACGTCTAGATAGTGTGTTTACCAAGTTATTTAACGTAGATAACTGTGCACATATGTCGGAATACTGTTCGTTAAGGATTATTCTGTGCACACTGCGTTTGTATGGGTTTTGAATGTACCTAGTGAATATGCTTGTGGTTTTAAATTCGATGGCAGTGCTACAAATGTTCACCACACGCATCTACAAATGTTAATTTTTCATCAGATTTATAAAAAAAAAACTTTCTTTAATTATTATTGATAAAATAAAATTTACTTCTTATTAGATAAGGCCCAAAGTGTCACAGTTCTAATCTGGTTTTTTTTTTTTAAGTTGTTTGTGCAGTTAGAAGTCAGACACAAGCAAATTAATTAACAAATTAGTTTTACAAAATTAATAATTGAATATGTTTATATGTTATTCGAAGATAAACGAATGTTTGTGAAGCTAAACGAATGAGTATCTCTGTGCTACTTTAAATTTGTATTATAAATGGATATATTGATTGTAGAGGTGTGCGAGATTAACTGTTTGAATTTGAGACAAGAATGGGATGTTGTTCTCGATATCAAGAAGAAGACGAGAGTTGAGGTTTAGGTATAGGCAAGAAACGAGAATTTATTAAATAAAATTTATCAAATAAAAAAAAACGAGAATATCGTTTTTGGAACAAGAATGAACCGATATTTTAATCTCAAGTTGAGAGTGAGAAATATCTTATACCTTTTGACATAATTGAAAGGAATATAATGTATAATATATTGGGAAGTTAATTATTAATAAGTTAACCTGCTTTCGATTTGCTATTGCTACTAAGTTTATAGATATGTACTTTAACTGTTGACTATTGATTAATAACCCTTTACACTGCATATGCAACGTATTAATTTTGATATAATTAAGTAATTAACTGCCATTATTTGCTTTACTAAAAACCATGTTATGTACAACTCAATCTCGACTACTATGCTAAGCTATTTCTCGTCAGTGTCAAGTAATTTAAATAAGATATTGTGATATCCTAATCAATGTCCTGTTGAGTTGTTTCTAAAACTTCTGTTTACCTTCTTTTCATTCTAATATACGTAACATATTAAGTTTTATAAACAACTAAAAATAAAACTCGAGATTTAAAAAAAACGCACCGAGGAATTTATGGCTGAATCGAGAAAACTACAACCGATTCTTTTGTAGTTCTGATAACACGATCGAGACATCCTTATATATTATTTCTCAAAGATGTTTTTTGCCGCTTAGTGATATCTCCCTTAATTCTTCATCAAAATTCATTATTCAAGTATCATTTTAAAGCTAATGTTCCCCGCTATTGACAAAAAATATACAAATGTCTTAAAATTCATGTTTTTGTTACAAACATTTATTAAAAAACTTTTATATTATACTTCATATGGCTCCTAATGAAAGCCCTATCTATTAACAATCTGTTTAACTAACATGACAGCTGTTAGTTTGATTGTTAAATTCCATATAAACGTTTATTTATAAACCAATGTTAATAAATAAACATAATTAATTGAACTAAATTAACGTAAGCAGGTAAGTACTCCTAACTTTTGAAATATTCTCACGGATCAGCTAGTATTGAGTTATTTCTTGTTACTGCTCGAGAGTTTTGAGATCTTGCACACCCCTAAATGATGATAAAAGGTTCTATTTATATTCATTTTATAACCTCAAAGCAAATCTTATAACATATTATTATATCCTACATTAGTTCTATAACTCATATTTAAAAAAATAATTTTAACAAGGCATTATATTATTTATTGAAGTTGTAAACAAAACCCCAAAGCATAATAGACGCTAGGTTTTGTTTAAGTATTACAGATAATGGGTGAAATCAGCTGTTATATTATATTGTTACTCACGTACGTACACTCGATTTTACAGGAATTGATTTATGATAATCGAATGTGAGTTCCCTCGTTTTTTGGTACATGTTGTAACTAATATTTTATGAACATTTTTTAAACTTATTCTCTACTTCCGATTTACTACTAAAACATTTTTAATCAAAGCTGTAGGTTTGTTGTAGTGGATAGGGGGCTCTGGGTTACTTGGAATATTCGTTACTTTTAATTCATTAAATAAAATACTTTATCTTGTTCTGTTTCAACAGGCTGCAAGGGTGAACATGAAGGCATCATTCCAGGAGTGGACTACATCAACTTGGGCCTGGAAGATCAAATGGTAGGTTATTAGATTGTTGAAAATATTCTTCGCTTAAGTTTATTACGATATTCATCTTTTCCCAGGCAAGGGAATTTCCACTGTCTATGCAAAACTTGTTTGCCAATTTTAGACAAAATTACCCACCTTTACAATAAAATTTGTAAACATTTGATTTTTGTATAAAATGTTATGAAAAAACTATCACATATTGTATACCCTGTAGAATCGTATGGTGGTTACAGTTTTAAACTCCAACGGTTATAAATGTTTAAAAAAATAATTTTCCAAAAAAATGTGTAACAAAAAACTCATATTTTTTTTTCTATTAATTTAACAGAATAAATTTTCATTTTTGCACTAACTTCGTTTGTATTTCCGTAGAGTCTAATCAATTTTCATCAAATTAAAAAAAAAAATCACCCAATTATGTTTATATTTACAAGTATTGTTATTTTTGAGTGTCAATATGAGAACTGTTGCCACTAGGACCTGCCATTACATTGCCTGTAATATAGCTAACAGTTCACAAATAAGTGAAAACTAATGTAAAATGTGTAGAACTGAGTACTATAAGCTAAAAGTTAAAGTTATAAACATAATAAGTAACTGTGAAAATCATTTAACTGTCTAAAATAAACACACGACATACAAACAATGATTCAGCAAGAAGCATAATTTCTATAACTGAATGCAATAATCTGTGAGCTAATAATTTGGTTGCAACTGTAAAATATCAATATATATATATATATATATATATATATATATATACAGTATATATATATCGATGTAGAAATGTTCCTGTATCCATTACAAATAAAACCTAATAACATGGTGCGCAATCTGTTGGATAAAAGTGGAACCCGTTTCAGCGAGTATACTGGGTATCGACAGACCGTTTAAGAGTTAATCAACTTTGAGCTTGACGAATGAGAAGGAATTATTTAAGAATAATAACAATACACTAATTCTCTCACACATATGTTAAATAATCCAATGTGTTTCAACCACAATGTCGTCATCCTCAGTGGTACATAAGCTAGGACTAACAACTTGTAACACGGATCAAGATGTTGAAACACGCTTGATTAGTAATTAGTGAGAATTAGAGTATTGTTATCATTATTATTTAAAGTTTAATAACAAGCTTATATTTCAATTGGGTTGTTTTATTGGAAATCTTTATCCGCAGGCTACTTTGTGAATGTTTATCGTGTAACCTAACTATCATAATGGGTTGACTTTAATCGTAAATTGTCTAAAGTGAAACATTTAAACAAGTAATTATTGTAGATAAGTATAATTTATTGCTTATTTGTGACTAATCTATTGGCTGTTAACAATGAACTTCTGTTAGTACAAATCAGTTTAGCGTTTCAAAATGTCTTGGATCCGATTCATTAATGAAAATGTATCACTTAAAACTATCAATGAAATCAAATTAACTACCGATTACAAACATACTAATAATAATGTTGGTTCATTGAAATAAATAAATGATTGAATATTTATTTGCTCTCTCTTGTGAAATATTTAGGGCGTATCTGTGTGCTGGTAATTGATAGGCGGTTTTATTCTATTTTTACTTGCAAGAAAATAGTGGTTAAGACCGAAATAAATTTAGGACTTTTTGCATTAAAATAATTAAAGTTAACTAACCGTATATTTCCCCAATAATCAACAGGTAAGCTCTCGTCTTCTGAAATTAGATTAGTGATCACTGGTTTAAAAAAGAACCAGTAATAATTCGATCACGCAGCTGGACCGCTGACGTAAATTTAGCGAATTTCCAAAATTAAATTTATATGATTTAGGGTTTCAACCAACAATTTGGGAAAGTTGGCCTACTCACGATGGCGCTGAATAGCTGCCTGTGTATGAAATGTATTAGCGGAATTTGTTTGCCCTGAAGCCTTTAGCTTCGACTCACGTGCTGTATTCGTTAGAATAACATCCTTATCGTTTGCAGTTGTTACAAGCTCTAAGCCTACAGACTCCTAAATTTACATGTGAACACTCTTAATGTACACATCTGGGGGTCATCAAATCCCCACGATATTGTACAGTTGCAACAAGACTCCCCTAAATTAAATGTTTTTGTGCCATAGCCCGGCTGAAAGTTTATATTAGCCTTTCTTTTTTGCTGAATCAACTATAACGTGTTTCTTATCTTGATGCGCTACAACTATAGTTCTTTCCTCAATTATTGGAAGAAGCTGAACTACAGAACTTTATTTGGCAGCAAGATGGTGCGCCACCTCACTGGTACATTTCAATACGCGATTGTTTAAACAACGTGTAGTTGTCAGCTGGATTGACCGCAAGGGCTGGATGATAGAGCTTGTTTCGCATGGCCTTCACGTTCACCGATCTGACACCATGCGATTTTTACCTTTGGGGGTTAATGTGTATGTGCCTCCACTACCAGCTGACCTACCCGACTTAAGAAAGAGGATTGAAGCAGTCGTTGCGACAATTACTCCAGACACACTGAACAAGGTTTGGGACGAACTCGGTTATCGACCCGATGTGTGCCGTGTGACGAATGGTGCTCACATTGAACACTTGTAGGAAAAACCGTTTGAGCTGCTTTTTCATTTGGTGTATTATTTTATAACGTTAGGCGTTATAAGAAAAAAAAAATAATTGTAGTTAAACTTGTTTAAAAAAAAAATGAGTCAAGAAAAATTTAAAAAAAAGTTGTTCAAACTAATAAAAAGATTATATGTGAATTATCCTTTGCTTAACACTTATTTTATTCTTTAATTTCAATAAAAAAACACTCTCCATTCGAACTACCTTACTTTAAAATAAAAAAAAAAAAACAACTAAGAATTAACCTCAAAAAACTTACTTTGTTTACCTTTGAAACATCTGTCAATCCTTCACATATAATTTTATCTATGCAACATGACGTCATCTGTGACTATATTGTTTAATCCCGCCAACCTACGTCATAGTGCAAAGCTTATTGTAAAACATTGTACCATACGTGGCAAGCGTCTTTTCCCGCAAAATAATCTCATATGCGTCATCTCTAATAATTATGCATATCATATTTTACACAAAACTTTTTTTACTCTAATTTCATTCACCGGGGTGTGTTTCCCTGCTGCTTAAGTACTCACTAGATGGACAATTGTGGGAACCAATGAGATTCAAGACATCGTAACGAATGACTAAACTTCTTTACTCACTCATAGTCAAAATATCTTTACAAGAGACAAATTCATTTAAAATACATGAGTTACAAAACATAACTTTATGATGCACAACATACAACTTAAGATTTTATAAAAAATGAAACGCAAAATTCAATTTAGAATAAAAAAATATTAAATTTAAAAGCAGACTGGAAAGTTATTTTATTTTATTATTAGTAATATTTATAAAAAAACTGTTCAATAAGTTCAATATGTACCTAGGTTTTTGATTATTTCTACCGATACTTGCGTTTCACAAGAAGTTCTCTGAGGCGCAATTCACAGCACATGGTCACATGTTGTTATATAACAAATCCTCCTAAAATACTTGATGAATTTTGACGATTAAGCGTATAAGTCCAATACGTTAGTTAATGTTTACGTTGGAACATAATTTGTCACTCTCCCTTACAAACAATCCATCATTTGCAAATGAACTCACAAACCACACAACGCTGGCTATACAACCTTTACACGCCATCTTGCAAGCAAATTGGAGCTGTACAATGCCTCTCTAGAGATTCTTCGTTGTCGCTCAACAGCGCTGCCATCTATATTAAGTCTGTCTTCTATATCACTATAGAAGTTTGTGTTATTATTTCTTTAACATAATGTGATATAGTTCTTTTGGTAATTATTTTGAAATATATTACAACTGTTCGTTATGTGACCTTAATATATTGTTTTAGACTGTATTTTAATAGGCACTGTTATTTTTATCAATGTTCAATTTTCACACAAGTATATTACGCACTTTTGTTTACCAATGTATTTTCTTATTTATTAAAATTTAAGTCTGCTTTTTTAGTTTTATATATTACAGTCTGCATCTTTATCTTTACATATTCAAGTTATTAAAATTTAATTGTTTTGCGTCTTTGATTTATTTATATATATATAAATATAATTCACTAAATTTTGATTACTAGATCTTGTGTCTCTTATTAACATAAGAACTAGACCCTTCATTCTTTGTTTCTACATTATAGGAATTTACTTGTCCCATCATACTTCTCTATCACATGGATTGAATGTGTCACAATTTATAATTGTAAGTTAAATGTAATAAATACTACAAAGCCTTAAAACTCCGGAATTCATTTTGAAACATCCTGTATAATGTGCAGTATCCACTACTTGATGGCGATGAAGTCAGTTGAGAACAAGCCAGTGTAGTGCACATTTGTATTAGTCTGACCAACTTGATCCAGGTTTTGGCAACCTTACAATTACAACTACATACTTGTGGAGTCATGTATTTCATGTTCCACAAAGCATGATAAACTTTGCCTGGAGAATATGTAGAAAGGCACCCAAAGTTCAAGAACTAAAGTGAGGTACAGTATACTATTGTATCTCAGAAAGTTGAACCAAACCTTTCCTTGAATAACATCTGGCCTGAAATATATTTTCTGTAATACGTGTGTGTGTTTTTCAGGAGGTGTATGGCTACAAGAGACACACAATCTTAACAGCAATTTCATGGCTCTTCATTTTGATTAGTCTTGGAATGATCCGTCTTGTCTTCCATTGGTGGCCTCAATTAATGCTGTTTGCCACGCATAAAAGATGTCCACTCAGTACTGCCGAAAAAGTTTTAATTGTTGTAAGTAGATTAATTATTGATTTATAATAAATATAATGTTCAGTTAAGAATATGTATTACGGTATTTTATTGTGTTGTACTAGGGAGGATAAAGAAACGTCAAAGAGGAAAGAATATTACATGAGTTAAGCTAGCCAATTACGTCGGACATTCATTAGTTGAATTTTTGCTGGAAAAATGTTTTCTAGAATTTCATTCAATTTCTAATTTCAATGTAAATGAAATCTATAATTGTTTATAAAATCATAAACTATTAACATGAATTATGTTTTCTCATACGATTGATGTTTACCCAACAATTGTATCACCATATGATTTTA
>JAGFPH010003598.1:0-15031 GCA_018207615.1 Philaenus spumarius | reverse complement strand
TCATACGATTGATGTTTACCCAACAATTGTATCACCATATGATTTTACGTATCAGCTGTTATTATTTATTTAGAGGTTATGTTCACATATTATATGGCTATTATACTTAGGTTTCCTTTGTGTAAGTAGTTGTTTTCGATAAAATTCATAACATTTAAACTATTTATGAAAATAAAACTATAATAAAGATCTTTGATAGCAGGGCCGTTTTTAACCTAACCAGCGCCCTAGGCACTTCAAACTGTTGCACCTCCCCCCCAATTACTTCCAGAGCCACATTATGCCATCGGAGGTCTCGATGAGTGTCTTGTATCGCTTGGCACCCGCAAACAGTACCGATGGCGGTGACTCATCATCAGTCAGGTGCACTCCGCGCTGCACTGTTCACACAGTCCCCCTTCACAGGAGCCCAGCCTTTCGCTCCACGCGCACACACACATACAAACACATGGCATAGGTACATCGCTTGCTGGGCGTTGGCTGACAGAGGTGGTGCGTTTGCTATAATTTTAAGTCCTCTTTCAAAACTGTTGAGAAAAAATGTTTATACATTGAACCAGAAATAAATGTATTAAAAAAAAATTCCCTCATTTTGCGCTCCTAAATCTTTTGCGTCCTAGGAATGTGTGCCTAGCGTGCCTAAGCGGAAAAGCGGCCCTGTTTGATACTAATTAATGTTTATGAGCACTTGACAGTATCAAAAAAACTTTATATTCTAAGCTTAAGAACTGGCTGTCTTTTTGCTCTGTATTGGTGGACAATTTTAGTATAACTGCAAGCGGAAAGTATAAATTTAAAAAAAAATAACCTGTATATGTATATAATATAGATCACCATTTTGTTTGTAAAAGTCTAAGGTATATTGTTTTGATAATGCCAGAAATTAAAAAAAAATAATTACAAAATATTTTTTATTTAAAAAAATTCAAATCATTTAAGATCCTGTAGTTACTTTTACAAAATTCAGAAAAGTGAGATATATATAAAAGTAGCACAATTAAATAAAAGTTTTTTAATAAAACAAATAAAAAAATGTTTTTCAGTTTTGTTATGCATTCGGCATAGATTTCTTTATTACAAAACTATGTCCAACTATAGGAAATTTGTCTCAAAAATAAAACTTTATCATATATTTGTTATTTTAAATAAAAATATAAATTTAATTGGTTTGACGTGTGTTGCACCTGTAGTTATAAACTTAGTTAATAATCCTGTATGCGTTTGAGTAAATAAATGTATTTAATATAATTTAGTGCAAATAATTATTCGTAAATGTTATACAGAGTGTCCAGAAAATACTGGAAATAACAAACAAGTTTCTATAAACATAGGTCTGGAAACACTTAGTTTTAGAATTATTCACCATTTTGTTATTTTTTACTTAACATTTAATATCGGTTTTAGATATATTTGACATTATAAATTTTAAATGGCCACCATTTTTAAAGTATACAAAATAACGTTCTGGTTTTTTGTACAAGTGTAAAAGGTTATGTAACAAATATGTACACCAAACTTTAGGTCTATATCTTTTCTATTTACAAAGATATTAAAAAACTAAATGGCGGATAATTGGAAAACCATGCAATTTGGGACAGTATTAGACAGCGTGCAAACTAAAATGAAACATAAACACGAAGAATTATATTTCTTGGTTACAGTAAAATAATATCTCTGTGGACGGAGCATGCCTATAAATTGAATGCACTCTATGAAAACAAAAATATCATGCAATAATATTACATTTTTGTTTGCTAGGAACGCTATCAGGGGAATCACAAATGCTACTATGTAAAAACTATCAAAAGTTTTACAGTACAAAATATGTGCAGGTAAGACAATGCCATAAATTAGTCATACGAGTTTCATATGCAATGGTTTGTTTTGTCTTGTGAAATTTAAACAATAAAACATATTTAATTACAGTAGATCTTCGGTTATCCGAGTTTCCGTATTAACCGAGGCAATCAATTGCTGTTAACTTGCAAATAAATGTAAGTTAACTGAATTGATTTCGATAAAGAATGTATAGCTTGGGAGGATTTCTCAATAAGTGAATTTATAGTGAAAGAAAACAAAACTGTCGTATGCCTTGTTCATCCTGAAAACATTTCCGCTCCTTACCCAACGAAATGGTATGGGTGGCATTTAGCTGACAGGTAGTATAGTGAATGAACAAAATATCGGACATAACTACAAAATAGTAAGAAATAATATTAACAATATCACAATACAATGGGTTCCTGCTCACGTGGGTTTGTGGGGGAATGAGGCAGCAGATGGCTTTGCGAAGAGAGGAACAGAAATTATCCAAAAACCAGCAGGCGCCTTGACGCTGCAAGCAATTATAAGAAAATTAAAAACAACCTCGCACTCAAATAAAAGAAATTGGATACTGTAAGTTACTGTAATGAAAACCACAAAAATAATACCTCTGAAGTTTTTTCACTGATTGCCTAGTCTTTTCTTTATTTGAATACCGTTGAGATACCCACTTTTCAATTTCCGATCTATTTCATCTCCGATCCCCAACAGTCACTTCCAAAAATCCAACAGTCAAAATAAAACAACGTTCGCTTTTCACTCATAATTACACTCTCATTCATACAGTTTAACACTGGCTAAAAACAAAATACAGTAGCAAGGAGAAGAAACTACTCGTAAGAAAGTCATAAATACGATGCCACGAGGAGGGGAGGGTATATCAGGAACACGACTGCTTCGTCGTTCACTATACTACCCGTCCACTAATCGTCACCCATACCATTGCGGCAAAGTTCTGTTTTGTGTTCTTTCTGTTCAAATTAACACAAAAGTTTTTATTCTAAATTTACTTATTGAGAAATCATCTCAAGCTATGAATTCATTTGTTAAAATTAATTCAGTTAACTTACATTTATTTGTAAGTTTTAACAGAATTGATTTTGACAAAAATCTAGTTTTTATTTATTTTTTATTTATTCCCCTCGGATAATCAAGGTTGTACTGTAGCAACTATTTTAATTAATATAAATAGTTTCCTTTGCATGTGAAATAGTGTAAAAGCTACTTTGTGAAAGTAAGCTAAATAAATCTGTAGAATAGCCACAATCTTAATAAATGTAACTCAATTATATTTTTTGTAGGTGTGGCTGAAAATTATTTGATGTAGCAAATGTAATTTAATTGTTTCCTAGCAGAAATACTTTTAATACAATTCAGGCCTAATTTTGGCATTAAATTAATCTATTAGGTCTGGAAGAAAAAATGTTAAAAATCTTCCTGAATTTTGAAGTTGGCAGGTATG
Source organism: Philaenus spumarius (assembly GCA_018207615.1). Classification (NCBI taxonomy): domain Eukaryota; kingdom Metazoa; phylum Arthropoda; class Insecta; order Hemiptera; family Aphrophoridae; genus Philaenus; species Philaenus spumarius. The sequence goes on along the minus strand of JAGFPH010003598.1, from coordinate 11,745 downwards.
CATACCGAATCAGATTATTAACATGGTTTTCAGCAATGAAGAACCACTGGGAGTATGTGGAGTTGCGAAAAGATTGTTTAACCAATTAAAAAATGGCTAGACTTTATGTTTTGACCACCATGATAGCTGGCTATTGGAAACAGAATTGTTCATTAACCATAATAACGACTTCATTGTTACTAATGCAATTTATTCGACTTTATGTTAGATCGAATCGCAGATTAATTAATGATTGAGAACTAACTGTTTGTCTTAATTAACTGTTTTAGAAATAAAACAAGTAAGTGGGTAATTAAGTGAAGAAATCTGTGTCACATTTTGTACGTGCAAACCTTTTATTGTATTACTACTTTAACACGTTTTTGTTTTTCATCTTATTGGGCCAGCTAAAATCATTCCAGTAGCTCAAGCCATTTTTAATTTTTTAGAATGAACAATAATTTTTGTGATTGTTTTCAGACATAATATTTGTATTACTAATTCACTTCCAAATGTTTTATAGGGCTGAAATGAACGAGGAACATGGTATTGGAGATGGTTGGAAGGAACAAGCTTTGCTAGAATTAACAAAAATGGGAATGCCTAAATTATCCGTTCATACTTCATCAGGAATTTTTAAAGGTTATATATTTCTGCCTTTAAATAATGCTATAATGTAGGGTATTACTTCTAAGATGAATAAAGTGAAAAGTTGTTTTACAATTGAGTTCAGTACAGTTTTATAAGTTATTTTGTAGCCTAAGTGGTTGATGATGTTACATTTCAACCAGGATCCTCTACGCCATATGTAAAATTTGTAAAAATACCATGAACCTTTTGGTTTTTTATATTTATTTAAACAGCAACATTTGATTATTACAATCATGTTTATTTAATATTCCACAGAATTTAGCAAGTATTATATTTATACTACAAAATGTGTTGTGCACAAAGCAACCATAGAACGAATGTAGAGTATAATTTGTAGTTTTTGTCTTATTGGTATGAAAGTTTTGTCCGAATTTAACATTTTATTCTACTGTGATGTAATGTAATTGGTTTTGCAAAAATTATGTTCATAATGTTCTAAATATTGAAAATTAAAAACAAGAATAAATAGTATATTGTGATTTGATTATAGAAATGGAAACAATTCGCCTGTTTGACTGCAAGAAACAACGTTATGTTTGGGACCAAGATAAGTTAGAATTCTACAGACTGTGTGGGCTGGACAATGATATAATGACTTTGACATTGCATAAACAGATTGGTCTATCACTGACCCAACAATATCTTAGGTAAGTCGAAAATTTCAAATAAAATAGCTTACGATTCTAATAGTTCGACCGTATAGCTGAATCTTTGACGTGAGTTTAGCCAATTTCCAAAATTAAGTTTATATGGTTTAATAACATATGCAATTCTTGAATGCATATAAATTAGAAAACATATTTTCTTAATAATGGTAATAACAGTGAAATATTTTTTTAATAACTTTAAATAGAAAGTAAGCAGACAATAAATTATAAATTTAATAAATGTAAAGAATTGTAAAAAAAAACAGATTTGAAAAATTGAAAGTAACTTAATTAATAAAAAAACAAAATGACATTGTTTTTCATAAACTAAAATACACGGTATTACTAAATGGGAAACAACAAGTAAGGAATGTTTTAGAACAGACCGTAAAAGCACTTGACTGGGCTCAAAGAAATTGCAGTAATTGATATTAATAACTCGACCACTACGTAAGTTTAGCGAATTTCCAGAATTAAATTTATATGTTTGTTCCATTCGCAGAGTACAAACTTGGCCATTGACCTCAGATCAGATGATGCCCCCATCGTAAAGTCACTCACTTAGATTTCAGCCGGGTACTTTTATGGTATTTTACATTTTGATCGATTTTGGGTAAATCAAGCGAGCTACAAGGTCGTGTAAGATAGTAAAATGTGCAGAATAATGTCCTAAATTTAGTTTTTTAAATAAAACCCTAGAAAAGTTTCATTATAACATCAAAACTCGCACAAATTTTTATTTCTGATCAATCATTTTTTTGGTTGTTGGATTTTTTTGGCTAACAAACTCGCTTAGACAACCAACGTGTGCACCAAATTTGGACCAAATCGGACTTAAAATGCGGCTGTTAGTGTGTGAACACATGTATACATATTATATACAGTAGAACTTGGATAATTCGAAGCTGAGGGGACCAATGTAAAAATTCGAATTAACCAAAAATTTTAATTACAAAAGTAAAATTGTTTTTAGATTTTTATGTTCTCAAAATTATTGAAATAAAAACTATGTTGAATTTGTTTATTATATAAGGTTTATTTTCACCAATCAAAATAAAATTAAATAATACTCTTTTATTATGTACAGTATAATAAAAAATATAAACTGTACTTTAACAAAGTATTGTGAAATGTCCGATTGCATTGTAGAATTAATTCTTTTATGTTGCAAAATCCTCTAGTACATTAACCCTCCAAGTGCTAACGTCGCATATGCGATGTATAAAAGTCGCGTTACGGTGCTAACATCGCATATGCGATGTTTGTTCAACACATTTTGTAAATGTGTAAAACGCCGCTATTTTTAATACAATCGGATACTTCTATGTATGTTTGTGTTTGGAAAGAGTCACTTTATTATAATTCAGAGTTTCATAGCGGTATCAACTCAAACAAACCATCGGCAGAATTGTCAAATCAAGTATCTATACACGGTATATAGTCGTGTAGTAGGCCTACGCGTTAATTGACGCTCGGAACTCGGATTGTGTTTGTTTATCCACTAGTTGTTATTCATTTTTAGTTTTAGTTTAGATCAGTTTATTTTTATTTGTTTTTGTAAATGTTTATTTATATTTTAAGTAATTATGAGTGAACTTAGCAATTTAAGGGCTATTAGAGGTGCGTTTGAAAATAGTGATTTTTAGAGACTTTGAACTGTAAATATATTTTTTTCTTGTATATAATGTGTGTGTTATTCCTTTATAACAAATTAAAACCATAAAAATTGGGCCTAGACAGTACTTTTATATCTTTAGAGGCAAGTTTTTCTTCTTTGTGCAAAAAAAATTTTTTTTATAAAAAACGGATTTTTTTTTATAGACAAAAAGTTAGTTTTTTACAGCAAAGTATTAGTGTTATATATATTTCTATTCACCATAAAATTGTGTAACTTTTGGCTATATTGAATTTTCTACATTACTTTTTTTTTTACATATTTTGAGTGAGAGGTTTTAGAACACAAAAAAAAACATTTTTTTTTTATTTCTACTTTGGTCAACAAAAAAAGTATAAAAATCATAAGGTAAGCCTGTTAAAGCTATTTACTGTAAAGAGCATGTAATTGTGATTAAAATGATATATAATAAGTCTTACTTTACTGTTAGTGAGTATTTTATAATGATTTTAGTTAATAAGCATGCACGGAACCAAAAAACCGTTAGCACTAAAGAGCAATATAGTCAGCACTTGGAGGGTTAAGAGAATGAAAAACAGCTTCACTTACATTGGTTTGTCCTTCAAAGTACCGCCGAACTTCAAGCAATTGCTGAAGAGCCTCAGACGTTGTAGGGATTGAGGAATCTTGAACTTCTTCTAAACAAGACAATTCGGCACATTTTTTGTTTTTCACTTGTTCTAAAAAGTTCACTCGGATGCTGGTCAGATTTCTTAACGAATACAGATTTTTTTAAACAATTTGCTATTGTTGTTTTAGTAACCATGCATTGTGTGACACATTCTTGCTGTTTGAAGGATATCGATCTTTAAATTTTTGTACAATAAGTTGACGGTAAAAATGCTTAACATTTTTTATAATGCCCTGATCCGTTGGCTGTACAACTGAAGTCATGTTCAAGGGGAAAAAATAACTGTAATGTTGTTCGTAAGTGGGACAGAGTTATGCGCAGTACAAGTGTCAATAAACAAGATGATTGTTCTGTTCTGTCTACAAAAGGTTTTGTCGGGATTTAACACCAGACAGAGATTGGGCAGAACATCAGTCGATAAACTACAGTATTGGTACCTAGAGAATTCTTTGAAGGCAAAATTCTTGGAAGCCGGTAGGCCTAGCGCACCTAGAATTGTACGTGTACAAACAATAGCGGCTAGGCCATGTCCTCCCCCCTATCTTCATGACAGTGACCTATTCATTCAGCGATCTCTTTCACACCACAAGTTTTTATTTTTAGTGGTGATAAAAAAACTTTTAATTAAAGAAGTTGACTTCGAATTATCCATAATTTATTTTACATTGGTATTATATCAACCGATGGGACCAAACGAAAACTTCAAATTAACGGGTAGTTTCGAATTAAAAATTTTCGAATTATCCAAGGTCTACTGTAAATATATATAAAATGTTCAGTGACACCCCAAAACATGTTCTGGGGATCATGGACAGTGCTCATTTACTACTCTCTACCTTTGGTCACTGCAATAGCTCATCTTTCCTATGGAAATTTGCTAATAAGATTCAGTGATATTGAACATATTGTGTTTTTTTCAGGCGCTGTGTTTACGGACAAAACGAGATTATAGTACCACTTAGAGGTATCATGGCCTTGCTGTTCTTGGAGGTTCTCAACCCATTCTACGTCTTCCAGATTTTCTCTTTTATCCTTTGGTTCGCTGATGACTATATTTGTTACGCTTTCGCTATTTTCCTAATGTCTGCCATCAGTATTACCATGACTGTAATACAAACTCGAAACGTAAGTACTTGTTGCTTTGTAATAATTTTTGAACCTGTACAGTCATGCGACCTTTGTAAAGTCATCTGATAATTGTATATGTGTACTTGCAGAATCAACACAATCTTCACAACACCGTTCATAAATCCGATGTCGTGTCAGTTCTCCGAGCTGGAACTTCAAACAGTGAGCCGGTCGTTTCTGTTATTCCAACAGAACAGTTAGTGCCTGGAGATCTAATGTTGATACCTTCACATGGTTGCAATATGCATTGTGATGCTGTATTGTTGGCTGGCAATTGCATTGTCAATGAAAGCATGCTTACAGGTAGAATTACATTATTCTTTATGTACTGTGATTTTGGTTCGGTAATGTAAATAGTTTTTTTAAAAATTTATTTATTTATGTTATTTATCGACATATGTACATGATATTTTATTAATAAAATATGGATTATCTAGTCACCTAAATCCAGTAGCAGTGACTAGGAAAAAAGAATATAAAAACTTATAGAACTAATATTACAGTCCACAGAAATATTTATATTTTACTTTCGTGCGGCATTACTATGATGCCTGCTCTGCGCAAACATTATGTAAAACAAAACACAATACTATCAAACTAAAAAATTAAGAACTAAACAACATAAATATCTTATAAAAACACTATGTACATCCAAGTCTGCGCCTAGATACCCCCAGAAAATTCTTAAAAGCGAAAGATAATCATTTTAGAATATTGGTTATACTATCTAAGTTACTTGTTTTAAATAACCAATCTTTGGATTTATTTAAAAATATTTTTAATGTTGCACAGGTCCTAATTTCCTTTGGTAGGCAATTATATGCCTTCGGTCCTACCGCCAAAAGAGAATTTTGAAAAACTTTTCTAGAGGCCCTCGGTCTCCTCACATGCAACAAGGAATGACCTCGCGTACTGTAGTAAGCGAGGTCATTGTCATTATAGCCACTTCAAATAAAAAATATTTTTAAAACTTTAAAAATAAATAAATGTTTAAGGGGTAAAATTTTTAAAAATTCAAAAAGAGGAAAAGACGGTTCTAGCTTACTCTTAAATAAAATAACTCGTACAAAAAACTTCTGTGTGGTCACCAAAGGTTTCAATGCTGATTTGCTTGCACCACCCCAGCATTCAATTGCATATTGCAATTGGGAATGAATTAATGCAAAATAAAGGATACGTAGCAGCTCTGTATCACAAATTTTCTTCAAATAATAAAAATTTCGAATATTTCGTCTGATTTTGGAATGTATATATTTGATATGTTCTTCCCAAGACACTCTACTGTCCAAATAAACACCAAGATATTTAATTTTATTTACATTTTCAATTGACTGACGCATAATACATCATGATAAAATAAATTTTGTTTAAATCCTAGACCTCTTAAATCAAAATTAATGTATTTAGTCTTTTCTATATTAACAACCACCCCGTTCACGTTACACCAATCCCTTAACACAACCAAATCGTGTTTAATATACTGTTCGTTAAGATCCCATTCTCTAATGATATATTGCAAAGCAATATCATCCGCAAATGCTCCAATTCTACCCTTGAAACTTTGGTCCAATAAATCGTTAATGAATATTAAGAAAAGTGTTGCAGCCAAGACAGTTCCCTGGGGGACTCCTATTATGATTTCCTGCTTATTGCTGAGGTGATTATTCACGCGAACTTGCTGCATACGACCGTTTAGGTAACTAGCAAACCAATTCAGTGCAATGCCTCGAATACTGACAGCCTCTAATTTCATTAATAAAATTTTATGATCCACGAGATCAAATGCTTTTGAGAAGTCTATGAAGGCTCCAGTGGCTTTATTTTTGTTAATAATAGCGGAGTAGATGTTGGTTATAAAATCAACAACAGCTTCTTCTGTGCTTCGTCCCTTTGTAAAACCATATTGCCTGATGTTAGAAAAACTTAAACTATTTAAATAATTAAGTAACCTAGTCTTCATAACTTTTTCAAGAATTTTGGAAAACACTGATAAGAGAGCAATTGGTCTATAGTTACTTATAGATTCAACCTTTCCTTTTTTGTAAATTGGGACCACTATAGTATTCTTCCGTAAATATCCCAGTACATAGACTTAGATTTATTATTATAGACAAATATATAATAAATTTATTGTTACCTTTTATTTGGTACGTCACTAATCCATTGTTTAATGGATTAGTGACGTACCAAATAAAAGGTAACAATAAATTTATCATAAATTTCTACTAATCCGTAGGCTAAAATGCCAAAAATGGCAAAATTGAAATTACAGACAAAGGTTGAAATATTGAATGCACTATATTTTGTATTAGATTTACAGTAAAATTATCACAACCTGTAGATTTCTTATTTGCTAATTTAGAGATTAATGGTTTTACCTAACCCCATGTGTGAAACTGTCCTATCCCAGAAGTAATTTTCTGAACTACTTTACATCTCTAGTGATTTAAATTAAAGAGTCCATAACTTATGCTTCAAACAGCTGCTTGTTTGAAACGCTTTGATCAGCTGATTGTTTGTTAAAGCAGATTCATTTCATTACAGTAAGACCTCGATAATCCGGCACGCTCGGGGATCCGGTGATGCCGGATTATCGAGGTCTTCCTTTAAAATGGTTTAAACAGGGAATAAACTGTAAATAAAGGCACATGTACTATATATACATATATATTATTATTATTGGGTTGTTAAAGAGTTGTTACAACAGACAAACAAAAAGGTAAATTACACGTTGAAACTACGTAACAATAACTGCATAGAGAGATTGCCGTTAACTGATGGGCCTCAGGTAGGGACGGTTCCATCCCCCTTTGCTGTTGGCTTCCGATAGTCAGTACGTGGTGGGGGTTTGCTATGTTTACTCCAGCTTGTCATAAATTCTTTGAATCCCTTTCACTTCCAAACCGTGCTTCAAAACGGTTTTAAATCGAACAACTATTTACAAGAAATTCAATGTATTTTTTTCCAAAGACTTCAACTTGTTCAAATAATCTTCATTAAGTGGAATACGTTCAACAAAATACTGTCGGCAACGAAAGTGTTAATAACGGTCCCTTTAACCGGGAATGTTTTTAAAGGACGACGAGAGCACATTGTTTTGAATCGGTTCGATTTTTAGGAGAAATGCTGATTGAAATGTTTGTTTTGGACAAGTTTATTGGGCAGTAGATTTTTACACACTGTTTTTGACGGATGCGGAGCCAACAGACAGTGTAGACCGGGCCTAATTGACTCAATAATTACAAAAACTGCCATTTTTAATGAGTGCCAATTTTCAAGATGATGGATTCCGAACTATTGGGTCTGCCGGACTATCGAGTGCCGGACTATCGAGGTGGTCAACCATTCCAAAATAAATCCTTATAACTAGCGCTCAACTGTAGAGTTTTTAGAAAAAATTTCAGGAGACAAAAAATGTTTATTTCAAAGTGCTTGACTTAAAAAATTGCTTCCAAATCGATTTCGTAAATTTTATTTTTTATTTCTAAGATGGAGGAGTAAAAATAAAATTTACGAAATCGATTTGGAAGCAATTTTGTAGACAAAACAATTCTCCTTTTCGAGATATTAGCAACTTTGTCGATTTATTTCAACACGTTTAGGGCCGCCATTTTGTTTTGGGTGGTCCGATTTTTATTTTCTTTATATCATTTTCTTAGTCCTAAATATACCTTTAAAATGACGTATCACATGACCATACTTCCCATTTAACATTTTATGTTGCCCCATAAAATCCCCCATTTTTTAATGGACACTCAAAATTTCCGATTGCTTCAAAAGATACTTTGGGTTAAGTTAATATCGTTCCCCAAAGGATATTTGTTTGTCTTAACAAACACAAAAGTTAAAGGAGGGGGGGGGAAGTGACTTTATAATCACCCTGTATAAGGCTAGGGGAAACCCCTGCATGGTCCGCACGCCCACCCCGTTGGAACCTTCTATACACATAATTATGTTATCTTTATAAAAAAGGTGTAGGATTAATAATAACCCCAAAGCTAAGATGGCAAATAATGTTAAATGTTCAAATCAAATTATTTCGTATATTTTATAACAGCAGTTATAATAAAGGTTAAAAGAACTAGCAAGGCTCCGGTCTGCACTTTAAATAAAAACCTAACCAAAAAGTTAAAAATACAAATAGTTGTTTTTCAAAGTGTATAATCAGGTGTTAATGGAAATATTGGAGCAAACCGTTGTTATATCTGTTATTTTATTCAATTGGTTGCTATGGTAATTCATCAGGAGACCTAACCCAAGAAGTTTTCCGACTAAATTTACAAATATTGAAATAAAAAATATTTTTATCAAAATGTATTATAGAATATATTACTCAGGGATAGTGTAGCTTTTTATTAGTAAAACTATTTTTTCAATCGGTTCAGTGGTTTCAGAGATTTTCCCTACATACAAACAAATTTTACCTCTTTATAATATTAGTATTTATTAAAGAATAACCTATGATTAACACCAACTTACTGTACAAATTGGTGAGTTTGTTTGAAACTTCTAAATATTTTCTAGGTGAAAGTGTTCCTGTGACTAAAACGCCCTTACCGAATTCTTCAACCCGTTATAATGATAAAGAACATGCAAGGCATACACTTTTCTGCGGGACTAAAGTTATCCAGACAAGATATTATGGTATGGAACGTGTATACGCTGTCGTTATTCGCACAGGCTACTCAACTTCCAAAGGCAGTCTTGTTAGATCCATTCTGTATCCTCCTCCGGTAGACTTTAAGTTTGAACGTGATTCTTATAAATTTGTTCAGTTGTTGGCTGCCATTGCGAGTATCGGATTCATCTACACAGTCGTAACAAAGGTAAGAATGTTTATAGATTTAATATCAAATATAGTAGCTCTATCTAGAATTATAATTTTGACAGCTTATTTAACCCTAGAATCGGCAGCTTTAACGAAAATGGATTTTTTGGCGTGTGCAAGCATTTATTCAAAAATTCACCAAAAATAGTAAATGAACCCCAATCCAAAAGTGTTTCATAGCTTTTTTGTAGAAAAAGGTTCAACAAATTTATATATGCCAGTAAAAAAATGATAGATGTAAAATTTACAAAGTTATTAGCTCAAGAAACAAAAAATGTTCAGTTACGAAAAATAAAAGTTCAACTTTAAATCTACATAAAAAATATTAGACATTTTTTGTAATTTTTTCCATAAATGTAAAAAAGTTTCGTAATTTAGTACTAAATAGAACTGTATAAAAACATTTAACATTTTCAAAGTTCTTATTTTGAAAACACAAGTTTTTATGTTGCTACTACAAGACTGCTATCAAAAGTATGCCAAGTTAGAAACGTAATTTATTAATATATGCTTTGCCCAAAAATAAAATGTTATTATAACAAAGTGTAGAGAATAAATCAAAGAACTAAACTGTATACTTGTAAATTATCTTTTCATAAAAGTGTTTGACTTAGAATTATTTGAATAACAAAAGTTAGAAAAAATATAGAAAACTCTCGTCTGTACAAGATGCGCGCGCAAACTCCTATGTCTAGCTATGTTGTAAAAGTCCGTTAGGGGTCAGATTCGAACGTTAGATGAGACCGTATTAGCAATCACTTTCCCACGGTCCTACACAATAAACTGTTCAAATATAGCATATTTGGTTTACAGGGAAAGTTAGCTTGAAGCATTATGTTTACAAGATACCAAAATATGTCTAAAAAACGATTGAGGTCACACAGATATCACGTGAAATAAATAACGCTGTTTATTGGTTGGAAAACTGACCAATTGCAAGGGTCTACAAAACGGCCCACAACTTCAGAATTATTTGTCCGATTTTTGATTGGATGGAAGTTTTTGATAGGGGAAATTGTGATGAATCCATCGATACATAGGTTTAACTAAGAAAACCTACTGGGCGGGCTTTAGAGATTGACGAAAGTTGAGTTATTTCGTTATGATTTGTATGAATTTTCGGGCGCCGATTGATTTGTAGAAAATTGATAAACTGCAAAGATGATTACGTATGTAAATATACGTTTTAGAAAGAAATTGAAATACAAAAATTAAAGTTTGAAACATTACCTTTCCAATGGTGTTTGTCTTTTTGAGATTGGAAGATTTTTAGTAGGTCAAATATTCAATACAATCACTCGTTACAAATGTGTTGGAGTGACGGTACATTATGTACCGTCTGCCGGTTCTAGGGTTAAGGACCATAAATAAAAAAAGCAATGAGTAAACAAACAAAAATACTTCTCTCAATTAATGTACAGTAGAACTCCCAATTATACGAACTCCGACTGTTGTCAGAATATTTTCAATACAGAGTGCATTGCGTGCTTCGAACGCTAACCTCCGTATTGGGAGTGTTTTCAATGTGCAATGCATTGCGTGCTTCGCACACCAACTCCCGTATGTAACCCCAACTGTGACTTCATAATTCTATTAAAGTAGGAGAGGGGATAGTACATTAAAGTAGAGAGTAAATAATAAATATTATTATTATTACCGAAAGAGAAAACTGTTCGATCGATTTCGAACATATTTGCACCAAACATGTCAATTAGGCGTGTAGAGTCATGAAAAAAGGTTTTGAAATCCAACTTACTTTTTGGCCAAAAAACCGCCAAAAATCAGTTATTATTACTACCTAAACGAAATTTTTTTTAAAGATGCGGTTTTTTGCATATGGTAGGGTACATTAAGCGCTAAAAATGTGCCAAATTTTATCAAAATCGTTAGAGCTGTTTTTTTTTATAAAAAAATAATAACTCATTTTTTGGTAGTTTTTTGGCCAAAAAGGGGGTTGCTTTTCAAAACCTTTTTTCGTGCATCTATACAGGCCTAATTGACATGTTTGGTGCAAATTTGTTCGAAATCGATCAAATAGTTTCCTCTCTAGCTTTGTATACATACAGACAGACATTTTGTAAAAACCACAATTTTGGACTCAGGGGGCCCCAAAACGGATATATCCACAAAAATCTTGACATCGATTTTTTCGCGATCATTATACTTTTTCTATACTATAGTATAGTGAGAAAGTAAAATTAAATTT
>JAGFPH010003597.1:108395-145371 GCA_018207615.1 Philaenus spumarius | reverse complement strand
TTTATATACATTTAACTTTGATTTGTCTAACCGTGCAAAGCCGGATCGGGCCAACTAGCAATCTATAAGCGTAAAGTGAACACGGAATCACATAAATAAAATTGTATTATAAAACATAGTATAAAAACATGTGATTTGTACTAAAAGGATCCAAATTTCCACTTTTTCTTGAGTACCATAAACTTGAGCTAAAGCAAGTAAAAACTGTATTCCACATTAAAAACTACCTAAGAAATACCTATTATTAAAATTGTTGCATCTACCCTAGTGAATATTTAATTTAAACAGGAATTTTATTAACTGTTGTTTGGTCTTAGACTTTAGCCTCAACCCAAAGCTATAAATAAGGGGACTTCTCCTTGCATCCACGCTGTGGTAACCACAAGGCACAGGATTTCACTATACGGCTGATGGAAATTGTAGCCTAACATTAAATTCACACATTATATTTTACAGCTAACTAAATGGAAGACTGTTTCATACATTTTTGTTCTTAAAAGTAATCTGAAGTATAAAAATGAAAACAAAAACAAAAATGTATGATAGCTAAATTATTATCTATCTCACAAGTTAACAAGCATAGTTTATACCAACCGAAATTTAATCTATAGGAAATTATTTTAAGAAACTAAATAATTTATCGCCTACCGCCATTTCCATATTGGCATACAAAGTCAGGTGTTTGTTTCATAGTATTATTTGTCAATCCAACTTTATTGTTTATAGATAGGTATAGTAAATATATACAGCAATTTAAATGAAATAATTTAAAGATATAGACAATATTTAATTGCGATTTAGTAGTAGGGCTTTAGTAGTATTGCTTCTAATCACAAAACACATATTTCTGTTTATATTTAATTTATTTAGCAAGCAATATGTTAAGATTAAAACAAAGTCGAAAGCTAATATTGTTTGTGTATTTAATAGCAATATTCTGTTAACCCTAGAACTTATGTGCCGTCACTCCAACACATTTGTAACGAGTGATTGTATTAAATTGTTTCACCCACTAAAAATCTTCCAATCTCAAAAAGACAAACACCATTGGAAATTTAATGTTTCATACTTTAATTTTTGTATTTACAATTAATTAATTTCTAAAACGTATATTTACATACGTAATCATCGTTGCAGTTTATTCGTTTTCTACAAATCAATCGGCGCCCGAATATTCATACAAAACATAACGAAATAATTTTCGTCACAATCTACAGCCCGCCCAGTAGGGTTTCTTAGTTAAACCTATATATTGATGGATTCATCACAATTTTTCCTATCCAAAACTTTCATCCAATCAAAAATTGGACAAATAGGTTGGAAGTTACAGTTATACCCTTGTAATTGGTCAGTTTTCCAACCAATAAACAGCCTTACTTATTACACGTGATATCGTGTGAACACAATCTAATATTTTGGTATCTTTGTAAAGATAATGCTTCAAGCTTAATTTCTCTTTAAACCAAATATGTTTTGTTTGAACAGTTTATTGTGTAGGGTCGTGGGAAAGTGACTGTTATTACGTTCTCATCCTACGTTTAAATGTTTAAATTTGAACCCTAACGTACTTTTTAACATTGGTAGACATAGGAGTTTTCGCTACCTTCTCGTATAGCTTGTATGGATGGGAGGTTTCTATATGTGTTCTCACTTTTGTTATTCAATAGTTCTAAGTCAAACACTTTTATGAAAAGATAATTTACAAGAATACAGTTCAATTCCATAATTTATTCTCTACACTTTGTTATAATAATATTTAATTTTTGGCAAAGCATATATTAGTAAATTACGTTTCAAACTTGGCATACTTTTGATAGCAGTCTTGTAGTAGGAACATAAAAACTCGTGTCTTAAAAATAAGAAACTTGAAAATTTTAAATGTTTTTATATAGTTCTATTTAGAACTAAATTACGAAACTTGTTTATATTAATGAAAAAATTACAAAAAATTTTACTACTTTTTATGTAGACCTATAGTTGAACTTTTATTTTCCGTAACAGAACATTTTGTGTTTCTTGAGCTAATAAATTTGTACATTTTACATCTATAATTTTTTTACTGGCATATATACATTTTTTGAACCTTTTTCTACAGAAAAGGTACGATAAACTTTTGGATATGGGTTTATTTACTATTTTTCGCGAATTTTTTAAAAAAATGCTTTCACACGCCAAAAAATAAATTTTCGTTAAAGCTGCCGATTCTAGGGTTAAAACACTAAAGGTAAATATGACGTAACTACACAGTAGGTCTACACATCCGCAATGAAGATGTATATTTTCGAGGTCCGACTGTGTAAATCAAACCTTTTCAAAATTATGTTGTTAGTTTAAGAAAGTGATGCATTATACAACTACACACGATGCTTTGTTCATAACAGTATACGCTGTATCGTTGAAAGGTTGTGAAGCATTCTTTCAAATATATTTTCTCAAATGATGGAATAAGTGTTAGCCTTTAATTCTTACTATTATTATTCATAGAATATTTTTAATATACAATTGAACTGTCATATACAACTACATGCAAATAATATAAACGTCTTTGTCTACATTCACAGAGTACAATAACAAGAACTAACACATAACAAGAAAAATAAACCTTTTGACCTTTGCCAAGGTGTCTACCCTTAATGATTGTAATTATTTTTGAGGTTCGATTAACTTTCAATCAAACCTTTTCAAAATTATTGTACAAATTGCAATATAAATAAGTATATAACCAGAAATACATGTAAAACAAGTTCACATATATTGCAATCTGTATACTACGTATCCACGAGAGTTTTAACAAATTGTAAAATTCAATATTATATTTTTGTACAACTCACTCGATCTCTGCCCCAATAATTATGTATATTAATATGATAAATTTTCAAAATAAATGTTGTAGAGTTTTTCAGATTTACAGTTTTAAGGTTAAGTCCTGGGGCCTTTCTTATTTTTAACGATATTCACAGCAACAGTCTATCTTTTTCTGTTTTGTGTGCAGGTGACACAACTCTGCTTGGTTCATACAAAGTACCAGTATATGCTTTAACTCTATGGTACAACAACACACTTTTTTTCTGTAAATAATCTTAAAATTAATGCGAACAGACCGAACATATAACCTTTTCACTTAAACACACTAAATTGGAAAAGGAGTCAGTTAAATTATTGGATATTAATTTAGCCTGTACTCACTTTGCGATCTATATAGTATCAAATCTTTGCATAAGACTATCTAGGGTAAGTTTTCGTAAAATGAGTTCTTTAGCTAATTTTCTTATGGTAAGAGTAACCAAAAATTCATGCTTTTAAGTTATTTAAAAAAAAATCAAACATAATTAAACACTTTTTATATAATATGCTACTTACTTATTACTTTGATTTATTCTTCTTATGTTTATTGTATTGTGTAACAAGCAATTTATTTTTGAATAAGAATATTAAATGTATTTTGGAAGTAAAATCAATGCAAACAAATGCAAAATGAAAAGACACACTTTATTTAACACAAAATAAACTGAGAATGACAAAAGAACTAAATTATTTAGTGTAAAATCACTTATGAACCCCTTGCATTTTATCTTAAATAAGTATTTAAAAGCAGGATTTTATGAATACTTTAAGTATGTCTCAGTAATTATTTTAAGAAGAAAGGTACACACTGAATAGAAGGAAAAAATAGTACTGTGTATTGAGTAATTTTAAATATTATCAATAACAAAAAATGATTTCATTGTTCGAAGGACCCAACTTATTTGACTTATTTATTTTTTAACTATTATTATTTTTAAATGCAAATTATTTATAAATTGTAATATAACAAACCAAACATAAAATAAAACATAGAAGCCTATTCTAGAAGCTTTTTCTAAATTAAATTTTGTAACTACACCAAACGGTTATTATAAGTACTGTGTGATGGTGTACAAATAAATAAGTATATACAACTGAATCTAGCTGAATAACTATTTACATTTAGTACATTAGAGATTATGCTAAAACTAAAACGACTTTGAAGTTTAAACAAAAAATTTGGTCTGCGTCGGACCAGACGGTGGAAGTTATACATCTTTGGCCATTCGTATATTCGTATATTCGTTTACTTTCCTATAATTTTTAAAGAAAAAAAATTTCCCAGCCGGGGATCGAACCAGGGATTCTAGCGTGGAAGTCGAGTGCGTTAACCACTCACCCACCGAGACTCTCGAGGTATCTCTTGTAGGGAAAAGATATAAAAAGGCACTTTCCGGATTTTACTCCTAACGCGTGACGCGGTTTCTCGACCGACACACGCAGAGGCGCGGCGCTTACACATCTTTCTGTGATAGGGAGGGGACGCTGTGACGCCAGCCAAAGTTGATAAGGGTGTGGGACCCCCTATCGTAAGAGGGCTATTAGTAATGTCATAACAATCAATGGATCTGATGACTTACGTTAAATTCGGTAGAATTTTTTTAAAGGTTTATTAGCTCTCTTTTGTTGTTATTGTTTCCGTTTAAATTACAAAACCAACACGAACAGTTTTGCGAAAAGGGAAAAAATATTGGTATCTTTTTCGCCCTCTGGCGCCCGGTGCGGGTGCCCGGCACTGGTTTTTGTAATGCAAAAAGAAAAACATTAAGGCTTATTTTTGGGTTATCAAATAGACAATCCTGTAGACAAGGATTTTCTGAATTTTTGATTAAGACTTTGCATTGTCTACATACATTTTGTATTTATCCAAATTTTAAAAGAAAATAAGAGCTATTACACTCGACCCAACTTGAAAACGGTTGGTCGGAGGAGGGTACGCCATCGTTTCTATACGTTTCAAACCATTTGGAGACGATATCAAAAATTCATTAATTTGTATATATATATATTATATTTTGCAGAACAATAACTAATCTTACTGTAGTATAATTATATAGCTTTAATTTATAATTTTATGTCATAAAATATTATTCAAAGGAAAATGTACTAATTATAAATGTGTTTAACAATAAATTTAAAATCGGTCTTTTCTGAATTTTAATAGAATTGACCTAACAAGACATTTTTCACAATAATAATTAGGTCCCCTGTTAATAGATATTTAAGTCATCATATAAAGTAACAGAATCGCCAGAATAAACAAATTTTCTACATAAAAAAAATAATTTCTTTAAAATACTTTAAAAAGTTTTTCTGAGGACTAAGTCAAATAACATTTCTTGGAAATAAAATCTGCTATAAATAATATGCAAAGAACATGAGTACATAATGGAAATGCTGTATGAAATCTGATCTGAAACTACAACTGTTTTATTGTTAATAGAAATTGTATTAGTATATCTATTAGAATTACCTGAGGAATGTATAGTACCTCTAAATACAACCTCATTACAGATTTAAACTTGATAAGACATTGACTTGCTGGTATCGGTCAAGGATATTAATATTTCTGAATGCAATTGATGTTGCGGTAATCCCATTAAATCCCTTGATTGAAATCCATATCATAATTTAATTATTGGTTTTCTATGCTTGGGCAACATACATAATTAATCTAGCAAAAATATGTAATCACATGAGTTATTTTCCTAATTTTGTTAGTGTACTAATGTCTATACGTTAATTTACGATGTGTTATTTGATTTTAATAAATACATAAACAATAAGTATGTCCTAAGACCTTAAAATATAATCTTACGATTGTAAATTTATCTTAATATTCGTATTTGGCATGACCGTTTCAATATTAGTTTATTATAATGAGTCTATCTTTAAACAAATACTTTCAGCTTTCTAAAAAAATCAGTGCAATAAAATGCTGTATTATTCCTACCACACAAATTTCAAAAATTTTTCTCACACCTTCAATTTGACAAACTAATTAAGATAATTCAGAAAATAAATCGATTTATCACTTTAAAGTGTTCGAAATGAAAATTTGTTTCATAAATCTTTTATAAACTAGATAAGATAGGATAATATATTTTTATTTTCCATGTGTAACATACATAACTATATAACATTTTATTTACAGCAAAATGTACAAAACAAAACAACAAACCAATTACAATTCTTCTACATAACATAACACAAGGAAAATTAGGTAATAATTAGGATAAGCCTGTTTAGGATTTACCATTTTTTTCTATCACTTGAGTTAGAGGAAAAAAGGAAAGGATAAAATCTTTCTGAGGTGCCCTTTACACTTAACACTTAAAAAGTAATTATTTTAATTTTTAAATACAAATTTTAATTGTTAATTCTAAAGGGTGTTATGAATAATAACAAAAATACAAATAATAATCCTCTCCTCTGCTAAAAACAATAGTATTAATAAATAACGCTAAACTTAATCTGAATTACAATCAATCCTATGATATACTTACAACTCTATTTACATTCTTCTTAAAAAAAAAAACACATAATTTCCACACAAACAATATAACAGCCACTTTTATTTGAAAAGATAGTCAATATCATTTATCCTAAACAGCCATTCTCTTACTGATTTTGAAAACTTAACAAATGTACTGCACAACTGGATCTCCTTTGGTAAAATATTGAACAATTTAGCCCCTCTAAATGGAAAACAAATTTTGAATGCAGTTAGTTATGTTTTAGGTAAAATATTAACAATCTTACGTTTAGAATATCTTTGGAGTTTGTAATCATTATTTATTTCACCACTTGCTTTAAAGAAATCTGCAAGTACCTTGTTCACATACAAGTATCTAAGTGGATGTATACCAAATTATTAACTACAGTTACTAACTATAAACTATATAGTTCAATACTAACTATTAAACTGTATTTTGTATGTATATTATTATAATACGATATCCGTTGCATAACATAGTATATTAATAAATACCACAGACAATCACTAAAATAAAATGAAATAATAAAAATAGTAAAAACTTCATATAAATTTAATCTATTTTTATCTATAGTATTTCAACTACACTAACCTTACACATTTTTCTCAAAACATAATCGTTTTTCAATCTAATTAAGATAATTTAGAAATTAAATATATTAATAACTTTTGAGAGATTAAATAGTTTGTTTGTTATTATAAATGATTCATAAATTATTCAATCTAAATTTGTATTTGTTATTCGTATTTGTATCTTCGTTCTATAATTTATAATCATAAAGTGAACACAGAAAATCACATAAATAAAATATTATTATAAAAAGGAACAAAATCTTAACTTTTAATTGATACTATAAATTTGAGTTAAATTAAGTACAAACTGTATTCCATATTAAAAAACTACTGAAGAAATCCTTCTTATTAAAATTGTTGCATGTTTTTTAGCCCTAGTGAATATTTAATTTAAATAGGAATGGTAGTACTTATTGTTTGTTCTTAGACTCAACCCAAAGCTATAAATAAGGGGACTGCTCCTTGCATCCACCGCAATGGCAACCACAAGACACAGGATTTCACTATAAGGCTGATAGAAATTGTAGCCCAAAATTAGATTCACACATTGTATTATACAGCTAAGTAAATGGAAGACTGTTTCATACAATTTTGTACTTAAAAGTAAGCTGAAATATAAAAATGAAAATAAAAATGTAAGGTAGATAAAATTATTATCTATCTCGCAAGTTAACAAGCATAGTTTATACCAACCGAAATAATACTGGTTACTTTTAATATTTTAATTTTATGACAACTTGGTTAATCTATAAGAAAATATATAAAAAAAAATATAAAAATTATCGTAAATTCTTACATAAATTTCGGCATGCATAGTCCGGTGTTTGTTTCATAGTATTATTTGTCAATGCAACTTTATTGTTTATAGGTAAACAAAGTAAATTAATACAGAAGTTTTTATATAATAATTTAAAGTTAGAGACAAAATTTTGTTTGAAGCTTTCTTATTGCTTCTAAACACCGAACACATATTTATTTTATATTTAATATATTTAGCAAGCAATATGTTAAGGTTAAGACACGGTCGAAAACTGATATTATTTATTTAATAACAATATTCAGTTAAAACACTAATATTTTAAAGTAAATATTTCTTTACAATGGATACACTTGAATATTAAATCAAGACCGAAAACTTAATAAATTGAGAATGTTTTACCTCGTTGTTTTGAAAATTACCGTTAAACAAGTTTTCAGTTTGGATATTTCTTGCTTGCTAACTACATTTTGGCTGCAAGTATTAGTAGGTTATGTTCTAAAATGTTATGCAATACTGTACTCAATGTTTATGATAATGCAAAATCAAAGTTAAATAACGTTCTACTAATAATAACCCATCTACTAATGATAACTTCATGAATATAGTCAGACTGGTACATGTAGATCCGCCTTAATCTCAAGTTCAATACTCATGTACTGAATTGAGAACAGTTAAATATTTAGCTTGTAATAAATATTGTTTAGATCGACTCTAAGCACAATGCGAGTCAAGAATTAATAGTTTTCCTAACAATATTTAAGTTACACTTTGAACCTACTTTTTCAATAATTACATAAAGCGCGTCTATGTCTGTTTATTTAGTACCTATTAACAATACTTTAACTAATTAATTTCCCTTCTACCAATTAAAATCTTACAAGTAATGTCAGACGTGTGCATGTGTATATTTAGCTTCGCCTTAATCACAATTCCAAGTACACAATACCGAAGTACTGAATTGAATACGTTGGACTATTTATCACGTAGTATACATTGCTTATGTTGAATTTAAGTTAAACTACAAGCACAATCAGCGTCAATAATAGTTAAAAAAAAAAATTAAATAACACTTTCAAGTTACTTTGACAATAACTATATAGTGCGAACATGGTGGTGTATTTTTTCCAATTGACAAAAGTTTAACTAATTGATGAAAGAACTTATGCAGTTATGAACAAACGATAAGAATTTGTGAAAATTGAAATATGCAGTAAGGTTTGTTTGTTTGCTACTAACATAGTAAATGGAATTTTTTAATTGCGTTGCAATCATTTTCATATTATGTAAATCGGTTAAGATAGGCTTAGACAACACAACTCTAAATACAATAATAATAAAATAAGATAAATAAAAATAGCATTATGAAGTAAATACATTAACTAAACAATATTGAAGTAAATATCTGTTTTACGTTTGGTTCATGCTTTAGATTTCAGGCGATCTAAAGTATTTTTTACTGCTATCACTGTATTCATTATAATTTATTAGGAAAATAGTTTTCTTTAAGATCTGATAATTTAAACACGAATTATTGATATATTTATGTGTTAGCATATCAATATTCGGTTATATATATATTTTTAGTAAAAAGTTTAAAAAAAAGTCGGTATAAACTTATGACGAATTAAATATTTGTATTAAAATAACTAAATAGCCGTAACACATTTAAACAAAAGGAATACAAGTTATGAATCCTTGAATCTAAAATAAATCGTTTAAAAAAGTCCTACTAATCATATTTATTTCTATTGTTATAACTTTACAACTACGGTAGTAAATTTGTTGTCTTTTAACAAAGAGATGTGTGTAGTAGAGAGACTTGGCGCCTGTCCAATACTGTTTGTTTCTGCCCAAACTTGTCGTTAATTAGAATTATTATTAGGGTTATAACTTAGTTCCAATTACAAATCGGTATACCTGTTTAAATATTACCCCTATAGGTTATACTAGTAGTTTTAATAATTTTATCTTACTGGCATACACCATATAATTGTATACATATTTCTATATATGACTTTATAAATGTATATATGTACATTTTATTTTTGGATTTTTGTTATGTTTTTTATTGCTTATTATTGTCCTTTTATTTAGCTTTAAAACGAGCCTAAATTTATTATTATATCTCAACTCTAAGTGGGTAAAAATACGTTGTTCGTTCGTATGTCACATGAGAATAAGACAAATTTTGTATCATATCCTTAATAATTTGATATGATTTATCCAATTTGAAAATAATTAAAATTGCCGCCTGATTATACAGTCTTTGATGATATTTAGGAGAACCCTACATATGGGGCTAGTTATGTATTAAATATGTAAGTAAAACTTTAAACATGTTTTCCGGAAATCATATATTTTATTCACGAAAGAAACATTTTATCAAAATCTATGAAACATGATGATCTGTAATTTTCAGGGGTTGTTTAATGGAGTATACTACAGGTTTTAAAGACAGTATTTTGTAATATAAGTGATCATTTCTAAGTTATGACAAAAACTGGTCAAAATTCTGTTATTTTATCAAAATAATGACAAATTGTATTTG
This sequence comes from Philaenus spumarius, assembly GCA_018207615.1. Taxonomy (NCBI): domain Eukaryota; kingdom Metazoa; phylum Arthropoda; class Insecta; order Hemiptera; family Aphrophoridae; genus Philaenus; species Philaenus spumarius. Next base: position 135,150 of record JAGFPH010003597.1, on the reverse strand, counting down.
AATGTTGTATTGCAAAACTATCATGTTAAATTTTGTATTGAAGTTGTACTAACACACTGATAAAATTTTACAAATTTTGATCAAGTAGTTTCTGAGACAATGTTCCTTAAATATTGTGTTTTTAACATTGCCGAGTAAGGGCGTTCCGGAGCCACTTGAGGCTTTTATTCGTTCATAAAGAAATTGCGTATGAATACACAGCTAAATCATTATTGTCCATTAAACAAGGCTACAAAAAATGTAAACCAAAGATAGTTTTCAGGTGAAGGAGGATTTTATAAAAGAGTCATTTTCGTAGTCTAGTGCCTCAAATTGTAATAATGGCGCCATTAAGTCTCCTGAAAAATTGCGCCATGATTTATTGTTGACATAAATACATCGAGTCAATGATTCCTTCGCAAAGTTTCTCTGAAACCTCTCTCTATACTTGGTTTGCTACTTCTATTTTTTGTATTTTTAACATATTCTAATATTTACAATGTGTTTACTGAATCTTATAGAAGTTGTCTGGATATATTTTCTGTACGTTAAAAATGTCCTGCTAGGAAAGAAACTACAATATAAAACGATTAATTTGCTTTGCGTAATAACAATGTAACAATAAACTTTAAACGTTTAGTATTATACCGAAGTTGAAAGATACCGAATTTTTTATAATTATCTCACTCATTATACTTTACAATAAATTGTTGTTTTATTAATTTATGCCCGTAAATTGTAATATTATTGTGATTCTAGTTTGTATTATTAAGAGACCCAGTACTTCCGATAAAGGTCACTAAGCTATAGAATCTTTATATATAATACGTGAAGCCGTTTTTTGTAAACACAACTCCTCCCTTATTTCTGGACCAATTTTAATGTTTGAGGTTTCAAAAAATTCGTCTCATTTCGTAGTTTTGCAATAAGGCCTTACTGGTTCTTTTAACCTTTATTATTACTGCTGTTATAAAATATAAGAAATAATTTGATTTGACCATTTAACATTATTTACCATCTTAGTTTTGAGGTTATTATTAATCCTACACTTTTATTATAAATAAAACATAACATATGTTTCTAGAAGGTCGCACTGGGGGTTGGCGTGCGGAGCACGCAGGGGTCTCCCCTAGTAATATATAATAATATAAGGATAATATTCACTTTAAAATGAAATGTCAAAACTAACTCTTTACATATCAAAAGATTCCCATTGCAAGCACTGCTTGAAGCACGGCCACAAATCTAATCATTCAAGATGCCAGAACTAGTACTAATTACAAAACTAATGACTGTGGTTATCTAACTGAGAATACGTTACCCTACATCGTGAGTAGTCTTGTGGCTGTGTTTTGCTGTAGTTGATATAATAAGACCAAAGAGACTTGAAACCTAATTGTATCATTTGAATGCTGCAATACAAAATATAATAGTGAAAATCTTACAATACTAATTTTATAACAATATAAATTTAATAATCAATTTGTATTAGTATGAATTCGGGCTTAAACAATGTTTAGCAACTTAGTAACTTTTATAATGTTCCATATACTAGTTGTATTATAACTAGTAAGTTATTGCTAGAAGTAATACTATTTTAGAAATCGGGGGGGGGGGGGGGGGAGAGTAAACAAATCTGGAATGTATTTTCAATTTAAGTTTACTCGAAATTACGGTTAAATCAACGGCTCAAGATTTAATAAATAAACGGTACCAGGAACTGGCCCATACTTTCTCACAAACATATTTAAATAATTAAACAGATTCACTGTGACTTCATAACTGTAGGTGGGGTAGGAGAGGTGATTTATTAAAGTAGGAGATTAACTAATAAATATTATTATGATCATCATCTAGAGAGAAAACTATTATATCGATTTCGAACAAATTTGCACCAAACACGTCAATTCGGCCTGTATAAATGGACGAAAAAAAGTTTTGAAAAACAAGCCCCTTTATGGCCAAAAAAACCTCTTAAAATCAATTATTATTATTATTATTATTATTATTATTATTATTATTATTATTAGCTAAACGAGAATTTTTAGAAAGATGTGGTTTTTTGCGTATGGTAGGGAACATTAAAGGCTACAAATAAACAAAATTTTATCAAAATCGTTAGAGCCGTTTTTTTATAAAAAAAATAATAACAGATTTTTTGTTTTTTTTTTTTTTTGCCAAAATGGAGGATGTTTTTTAATTTTTTCCAAACCGTTTTTCGTGCATCTATACAGGCCTAATACACATGTTTGGTGCAAATTTGTTAGAAATCGATGGAATAGTTTTCTCTCTAGCTTTGTATACAAACAGACATTCAGACATTTTGTAAAAACCACTTTTTTGGACTCAAGGGGTCCCAAAACGGATATTTCCACAAAAATCTCAACATCGATTTTTTTTCGATCAATATACTTTCTCTATATATAGTATAGTGAGAAAGTAAAATGTAATAAACATTTGGTTAGAAAACATTGTTCCGCCGTTGTTTTGATATACTTTGCGAATTAAAAATAAAATGAATCGTAATAAAAACATAAGGGTGTATACCACACTTCAAGAGGCATTAAGAGAACACTACTGAAAGAATAACTGATTCTCTGTATTTATTTTAACAATAAACCGTGGATACACAAATTTGTGACGATCTTTAGAATGTAAAGCACTGGGATACACAATATTATCGACCGATTTTAGAAACATTAAAAGTTTTAGTTGTGGTTTAGAATGGTAGTCAGATTAACCGGCCAATATTCTTTTGGTGGTCTGTTATTAAGGAAATGTTTTTCGCAATGTACTTCTGCTGGTTTCACCCAAAAGTGGTTTCTTAAACACATTTTCAATCGAATAAAGCTGAAATATTTCCCTAAAGTCCGATAGGCTTGACCAAATGCACAAACATACTATGGAAGCAAGAATAATTATCAATAAACGCTACTTAAATGGATTAATTATTATGGAAAACCATTTATAACTACTATAAATTATTATATATTGAATTCAAGTGAGACTAGATTAATACAAGTACTAGTAAAAGGCTGTACACATAATACTTTAACAGGTATTAAACATTTTCAAAATATCGAAATAATTCTACACGTTAAATAACTTTTGTTGTGTAACATTTTATAAAATAAATAGTTTTGTTACTTTATTTCAGCTATACATGTTTTTTATTCCGTGCAGACTATACAATTTTGGTCTGGCAACCTTACAACAATTTTATTGCACTTTTTACGGAATTTCATAACGTGTAAATAGACTTATCCTAAAATGCTGAAGTAATATAAAAATATTTAGTTGTGGTTTCAGAAAAAAACATCCGCTACAATTTTATAGTACAGTAAATAGCAGAGTCGTTATTATTTTAAATATACCTAATTAAATTATCAATATTTGTTATTTAATTGGCCGATTGAGACTTTTAATAGCAGATTCAGCCCTTATTTAATACCAGTTGATTTTTTGGAAATATTTGTATGAGATTTAAGATTACCACCAAACCGTTACGATTTTACTACTGGAATAATTTCGAGTCACCATATTCTACTAAAATGTGGTTTTTTCCTAAACGCTTCTACACAATGGTAGAATTATCATAAAATTCGTCTTTTTAAAAAACTAAAAAGAATAATTAATAGCATTTTTATAATTTTAAAGACATGTTGCTTGAAGTTTTCCAAATATATACATCCCCTCTTCAATAAAAACATGCTGCTTACCAATCTGACAATCTAAAACAATGAATAAAAATTTTGCCATAAACATAAACAGTTTAATTTCCAAAAGGTTAATTTGACAATGAAACAAGTATTCTGGTGTCTAACATTTGGACATAATTCCACTTTTTTACTTTGACTAATAACATTTTTAACTTTTCATGCCGATATTCTACATAAAGGGTTTGTCAACAATTTTTAGTTTAGGAATTTTATTATTCAAATAGAATTAATTTAGCAGATATTCCATTGATTGCGAAAGTATTTTAAAACTGGTATATATTTGGTAAGTAATTGATTCAATAAGCTATAAGGAAGCATGTTTTCAAATAACATCAAAATAATTAAATGTTATAAAAAACCTGTGTAATTTAATAATTTAATAATAATAATACAATAATAATAATAATTTAATTTAATTCAGCCCTATTTGACAGTTATTTAAAACTATTGTAAATACCTGGTTTGTTAATTAATTAATTAATTATCTGGTCGGGAATTAATTTTTATTTCGTGTTTCAGTTTTTGGTAAATTTGACTTTTACACATCCTTAAGAAAACATGTTTGCTGTGCAAAACATAATTACTCAATTGTTATGTACTACACAACAGTCAAACATAAAATAACTAACTGTAATTCTTTAAAAAAAATTAAACATTGTAGAGTATTACAATTGTTTACCTTTTGATATAAATATTACTTTAAGTATTTTCATTAATACTTTTGGAAAATAAAAAATCCCAAAAAATATGCAATATATTTTATTTGATCAATAATCCGTTACCAATTAATTTACAATTTACAACTCGTTCAGCACTTTCTGGTTCAAGTTAACTTATCATTAGTGCTACCGTGGGCAAAATAATATAGTATTTTAGAATTATTAATCTATATCTATATATATAAAATCCAAATACCACTCACTGACTCATCACGAAATCTCAAAAACCACCGAACGGAATGGAATGAAATTTGGTATGCAGCTTCCTCTAGGGCAATGGGTGCTCAACTAAGAAAAGTTTCCAAAAAATTCCAAATTTTAGGGGGAGTTTGGGGGGTCAAAGTTACAAAAAAATCCCCATAAGTAATACATAGTGTATATATTTATTGATATATTTTTTGCTGTTGTTAATATAGGCCTACATTTAACTTATCTATCCGTGCAAAGCCGGATCGGGCCAGTTAGTAATATATAAAATCCAAATCTAAAATCATCACGAAATCTCAAAAACCACCAAACGGATTGGAATGAAATTTGGTATGCAGCTTCTTCTAGGGCCCTAGGTGCTCGCTAAGACTTTTTCAATTCGAAATTTTGAGGGTTTTTTTAAGGCGGCCAAAGTTATAAAAAAAAAAACACGGAAATTAAATTTGGTATGTAGCGTCATCTAGGGCCCTAGGTACTCGCTAAGAAAGGTTTTAAAAATATCGACATTTTAGGGGCGGTTTATGGGGTCAAAGTTACTAAAAATCCTCATAAGAAATAGATAGTGTAATTTATTTATTGTTATATATTTTTTTTTGTTAATTTACATTTAAATTTGATTTGTCTATTCGTGCAAAGCCGGATTAGGCCGGCTAGTATAGTATACAACTCCATTATTTTAAGTTACTGTAAGTCTGTGTTATTCATGGATCTTTAGTCAAGTCATCAGTACAAGCTATGTGTAAAACATTGCCCATATTAAGTACTTTAAGCTAAAAGAATTGACTCAACAAAGGTTATAATATTGTATCCTGCCGATAGTATTGCAGATTCGAGCATTGAGTTTGCACTTTATTTCGTTACGTACATCTCTTAATCTACATACAATTCGTATTTGATTTAGTTAGGAGTATCATTTGCTGTAATAAATTCCGTAAAAATGTAATCTTGACAAGTTATCATTACGAATATACGAAATATTTTTTAAGCATTTATCTCTTTTCGAAGGAATTTAAATTAAATTACTATGCAAATGGTAATAATTTTATAGTTTGCCAACTTCAATTAAAATTGTATTCAAAAGCAATTAGAATGAGAAAATATCAATAAAGAATAAAAAAGGAAAAGTGAAGATCATATTTTTACGAAATAAGAAAGTTAAATATTTAAAACACATTTAATTTTGCATTTTAATTAAGTGTGTAGTGAAAGACATAATTTTAATAACAAAATATTTTTATTTTTTATTTACAGGCCTATATTTTTTACAACGAGGATGCATATTTCACTAGTTTATCAAATATTTTTTATTAATTTTACCTTGATGTTGATTATACATAAAGCAATCTCTGCTGAAATGATTTTGGTGTGTTTAGTAGCTTTACATATCTACACCTATACAATATATACACGCACCTATACCCATGATGAAATAAAATTACTTAACGATTGCTTCAATAAACATCCCGTCTTTACAAACTTTGCACAGTTTAGTAGCGACGTCACTAGATTCAACTTTGTTAAAGTTTAACGCCGGTGTCAAGACAGTTCTGTTGATCTTTGAGGTACACTTTGAACTTTACTCAAACAAGAACTATATAATGCGGGCTTGAAAGCTGCTGTTGTCGGCAAAAGTTGTACAAGTTTGCATCACTCGTAACGGAACAATGATAGGAGTAGATCATTTAATATTGTTGGTTGCACAAGAACTACCAGTTACAGTAATTACTATTTATGCCGTTTCTCTAGTTTCAGTTTCTACCTTTGCACTAAAAAAGTTTTCAGTTTTTGTCAAGACGATTTCTTCAGATTTGTAGGTTCGTTGCTCCACCGTCTTCATTACTGTAACTATGATAAAGTAGAGACTTATAGGAATACAATAATAAAGAGTACAGATGGAAATATATGTGAAGAAGTGGGCCGCGCAGGTAGGGATGAGTGAATGTGGAAGGGAGGAGGTACGTTATGTGTGGTGGGGTGGGGGATTTGACTGCAGAGTACGCTACTACCCAGTCTGTTTTTTACGGCTATGTTTTTAAAAGTTATGTACAATATTTATAAATTTTATACAATATTTATAAAAATATATACAATATTTATAACAATTTCATTAAATGAATTCCCTACTGAAAAATGACCATTTTCAAAAAAAATAAATATATTTTTTCTTTTTTTCCTGATTCTATAGTTTATAAGGCTTAAGAAAAACATAACATATGCCATAAAAGTTCTTTATATATCAGTGTGAAACATTTATTCAAAGCAATGCGCGCACCTAGTTTTGGTCGAGTTGAACTTCTTTATGTTTGCTATTTGGACTAATAAGATTTTTTATTTTTTTAAAGTAATTACAAAGTAGGGCAACAATGTTTATTATTAGGCTTTCAATGCCTCCAATATGTAAGTAAATAAAACATTTTGACTACAAATACTGGTTGTGCAAGTTATTCCCCTCTATGGCTGCTAAAATAACTAATGGAATCTTTAAACGCGATTTCCCGCAACTTTTCAATATTGATATTTTTTACACAAAAGTTCTTATAACTTTTTAACTGCTAAAGCTACAGTGATTAAATTTTTACCACATCTTTAGTAGCTTATAATGCAACCTTTTGGGTATTTTCATTCCTCTAGGACAAATACATGAGTATTTTTTTAATGTGTAAATAAAAAATTTGTTTTTTATATGTATTTTTTTTTTTGGAAGGTCATAACTACTAAACTTTTAGTGGTAAGAATATGACTAAACCCATTAAGTTAGTGCTTTTTATATCCTTTAAAACATGATAACAAACGGCCAAGTTGGTTCAGTAGTAAAAAAGTTATAAGAGATTTTTTTAAACACATTGTTTGCCTAAAAACAAAAAACTAAAAAAACTCAAAAAGGTATGTAAAATTTATTTTTTTGCTAATTGTTATAAGTGTAAACAATTTTTTAGGTTATAATGAATGTAAAAAAAATTTTTCATAATTCAAAAAGACCTATTATAGAAAACCCCTATTTTCAGTAATGAATCCCCTTAAATTGATTATACTCCAGAAATAATAAAACACTACAATGTTTTTAGAAAAGGCATAGCACTAGATAACTCGACTAACCTCTGTCACCGACTGACTCGCATCGCTGACCTCCACGCTGTTAGCGTATGAGCATTGGCCGTCCTTGCTTCTGCGCATACAAACAACTGCTTCGTCACATATATTTCCTACTGTACACACATTTTTTGCGATTGTTAGTTGCTTTAGATTTCAGGCAAGTTAAGGCATTTTTAATTCTATATTCTTTAATTTCATAACCGTCATATTAATAAATAAACAAAAATGTTTGCTTTAGTTTGTTATAAATATTAATTATTGAACAAATAATTATTTAATATGCTTGTCGAGTACGTCTTGATTATCAACAATACGTAATATTATCAATAATATATTAAGTTATCAAATTAATAAACCACTGTCGAAATGCCTCTGCCATTACACGGTTGAAATGCCAATAGAGGTGAATTACATTTGTGATAAAACTTACAATTGTGGAAGGGGTCTATTTATAAGAGCCTGTCTTATTGCATATTGCATACAATTTCGCACCTTACTCAAATTGGATGACTGTTGTAGAAGTTTGAACAGTACGTTCAACTAAGTTGAAGCTGTACGGACAAGTACACGTGAAGCACTTTACATACTTTAAATTATTAATTTATGAAATAACTAAAAAATTGGAAACATAACTTAGGCCTATTATCTTTTTAATTTGTTTGTAAATGAATTATGACAACTATTATAACTCTTTCAGACAAGTCTTGAAATATAAAAATGAATAAAGTAATTCCAATTTTGTAATATATTTCACTACCAAACTAAACTTTATCATTTAATTGGTTGTTTAAAAATGTAATGCATGTGTTGTTTATAATGGCCTTTTAAAACAATTTTGAAAATTATTTAATGGTTATAGAATTTAATAATTCTACCACGCAGCTGAACGGCTGACGTGAGTTGAGCGAATTTCCAAAATTAAGTTTGTGGGCCTATGTTTTAGGGTTTCAACCAACAATTTGGGAAATAGATATATTCACGACGGTGCTGAATAGCTGCAAAATGATTCGCACGCCATTCCGCATATTGGGAGTATCTTCAACACACGATACAAATCATTGCCTGCTTCGCACGCCAACTCCCGTATTGGGAGTATCTTCAATATGAGGCATTGCGTGCTTCGCACGTCAACTCCACGGTAGAACTCCACAGTACTTCTATGGTATTTTACATTTTGACCAATTTTGGGGAACCAAGCGAGCTATAAGGTCGCGTAAAAAAAATGTGCAGAATAACTTCCTACATTTATATTTGTAGAAAAAACTCAAAAACAAATTCATTCTCGTAGAAAAATCTCAAAAAACATGTTTCCGATTGTTGGTTTTTTATTGGTTAACGAACTCGTCCGAGCGACGTAGACAACCAACATGTGTACCAAATTTGAACCAAATCGGACTTAAAATGCGACCGTATTATATATGATTTTTAATGACACTCCAAAACGTGTTCTGGGGACCATGATCGGTGCTCATTAGCTACTCCCAACCATAAGGGTCTTACCATAAGGGCCACTGCAATAGCTCATTTTTCCTATGGATATTCGCTAATAATTAATTATTTAATTTTACAAGAAAGCATTTTGTGTGTTTACCCTAGATTTTTTACACATATAGACCTACTACGAAATACATTGCTGTTTTTAATTTAAAGAGACACACTAATTAAAACACAGTTATAACTCTTACAAACGCAGCCTTTGATATTAATATAATTTTTTAATTATTTAAAATTAATATTTCTCAGCTTATCTACATAAAGACCTGCATCATAGTCCACTCACCTAATATAATATAATCGCACGAGAAATAATAGTTACACAATTTCTTAAAAAGATCCTATAAAATTATTAAAAATCACATACAATGATCGTAATGCCTTTGCTTTTATTGAAAACGAACAAACAAAATGTACAGTATCACCGTAAAGTTTATAATAGTTATTTACGTACCTTAAGCTGTAAGAGCGCTAATTACAAGCCGAGGGCGAAGTTTGAGGGCACGAGTGCGTAGCACGAGTGCGTTAAAGCCCAAGGCTGTCATGGCGCTTACAGCTTTAGGTACGTACACAACTTTACCCCCCCCCCCCCCCCTAAGTTAGCACCCCCCTCTTACAACGAGGCATATAAATAACAATGAGACATTTCAACTAAATACACATTTATTATTTTATGAAATGGCAAATATTACAACAAATTACACGAATTTAATTGCTATATATGTTGAAAACACAGTTAGAACAGTTTGTGTGTTTTGGTCGAAGGTTGGAGTATTTTCTTACAATTTCAACAAGATTTACCCCTGGTATATTACTCTCAGACACAACAAATTCACGAGGGGTTTTAGTTTTTGTGTTTGGCAAATAAAAACTAAAATAGTCATTGTTGTCTTTTACATTCTCTACTGATAAATCTGCCATTTCTTGTTTCCTACAAGCGCCTGATAGACCAATAATCAAAGCAGTTTTCATAAACAAGTATTCATCATCTTGTGCGCCAATCAAAAACTTGGAAATATCACTCTTAGAAAACACTTTTGACTTTTTGGGTTGGTAGTTTTCTGATTTCCTCTTTAGAAATGCAATTAACGTAGAAAATCTACTAATGTCAACATTGTTTTTTACAGAGAGCATTAATCGTATCATTGAATAAAAGGTCCAAATACTGGCTGCACTGTATGTTTCAGACAAATGGCTAAAGTAGGCTAAGAGGACCTTTTCGTTTGTTAGACTTTTTACTCCCTTCGTTTGGCACCAATTTTGATACTTAATGTACGTTTCTTCGTATCTTAGTTTTGACTTAAGTGGTATTACATTGCCTACAGCTTTATTAGCACTTTCTTCTATGTCTGAAGGTAGACTTTCTTCAGATTCACTCATTTTCATCAACTATAATAGGCCGTTATATTAAAACAATAAACTGAGGTTACGTTTGTACGAAAACAACAACTCAGTTATGGCAAAATTGATTGTTTCAAATTAAACAGCTGACGCTGACTACTAGCGCTCTTGCGACCACTTCTCGAACTAGTAGCGGGTTGTAATGAAATAACATGCATTATTACATATCATGGAGCTTCTATTACATATCATGCAGCTTGTAAACAAGAACTTTACACGCCGCTCGGGATAGGGACGTTTAACATGGGGTGGGCGGTAAATTAATATAATTGTTTCTGTGTTTGACTACTCATTAAATCATATTATAAAATCTGAACTTGAAATTAGGGTATTTGTTTAAATTATAACTTGCAGTACAAGGGACTTGAAGGAATTTATAAATATTTATTTAAAATGCGTTTTTACTTTAAATCACTTAAAATGTTTTGTAAAAAATGTAATTTACAATCACTGTTTCTAACGTGGAAACGTAGTATTAAATAATAAACTAAGTAAAATAAACGTACGGAAATGCATTAGCCCAATTCTTTCCTCACTCCTGTTATATTACAATTTACAAAATGAATAATGTATTCTTGCTTCTCTGACTTGAAATTGTGGAAATGTTTTATGCAGTAAATTGGATGCGAGACATTTTACTCCAATTACTGTTATGCCCGATTTTTAAAGAAACATTATATTATATGAATAGTTTTTTAGTTAGTTAAGTTTGCATTTACTAAAACAATGACAAAATTAACCGCTACAATTCTTCATTATAAAATACATTAAACCAAATTAAATTACCTGAGCCGTCATAGAGTTTCAAGAAATACACTATAAGTTAACGAAATTTAAACTTTAACTAGACTTATGAGAAATAAACACTATTTTGTATATAAATGCAAACAGAACACGGTTTCTCATAAAAAACGCCAGTTCTGTTTTTATTATATAGTGACTATAAATTAACTCTACAATAGGCCTACTTGTTTAAAAAAAAAATTGAAAATATTGTTAATTAATATAAAAAGGTTACACAATTTTTTTCTTAGTACTCATACGTATATAAAAATGCAATTTCTTTAAAACTATAATAAATTCTGTAAAACTTTTCTAATTTCTATTAGATTGAAACTGCTTGAATTTAAGATTTTTATGCACATGATACTTAAAATAAGTAATCAAAGAAAACAGTAGCAATTTTTAGTAACGAACTATTAAGTTTTGACTTCCAATGTACTTAACGTAGTCGAAAAGTTCACAAGACTGTCACAAAACAATTTATTACGGATTAGCTTTATACAAAGGAACCCACAATATGAGAGAACAATCTCAACACACAAAGGATTAAATATAATAAAGGATAGGCTGTTATTTAAACACTAGAAAAGAAGTAAATCGTTTTATAAAAAATGTTTTCTTTTCTAAAAACGTATTATTGGTTCTTGTTGTATGATTATAATTTACAAATAGTTTTATGATTGTCATCAAAAGGGCATCAATAAATTGAATTATGAAAATAAAGTTATCATCGCGTGAGCATCATCATTGCTTCTAAAATTTTAAACTTCTGTGCTTCATGGGCATATTGCTCTTAAAGTCATCATTGCCTGAACATCGTGGGCATATTGCTAATACAGTAATTATCTTTAGATCATCATGGACATATTCCTCCTAAAATTATAAACACCTGAACATTATGGGCATATTACTTCGATAAAATATATTACTAAAATATCATCTTGAGCATATTTCCACTAAAGTTATCATCGTTGAGAATTACAGTCATAATGCTCATAAAATCAAAATTGCCTGGTCATCTATGGCATATTGCTTCAACAATTACTATCACCAGAGCACCATCATTTTAGGCATATTGCTTCTAAAATTTTAAACTCCTGAGCTTTATGGGCATATTGTTCTTACAATTTTTAACTCCTGAGTATCACGGGTGTGTTGCTCTTAAAGTCATAAGTGCCTGAACATCATGGGCATATCGCTACTAAAGTTATTATATTCAGAAAATCATAGGCAAATTCCTCCTAACATTGTAAATACCTGAGCATTATGGGCTTACTCCTTAGATAAATATTAATAAAAGAGCATATTGGGCATATTTCCACTAAAGTTATCATAGTCGAGAATTATGGTCATATTGCTCCTGAAATCAACATTGCCTAATCATCAATGGCATATTGCTCCTCCAATATCAAAAGCTGAGCTTTATCTGCATAAATATTTCTACTTAAATTATTGTGCATGAGCGTCGTAGGAAAATTGCTCATAATCTCATCATCGCTTTAAGTAATTGTCATATACTGTACGTTTTCTGATCATTATGGTTATATTGCTCCAAAAATTATAGTCAACTGGGCATAGTAATTCTTAATTTTTTATAGCATGAGCATAAATGTCACATTGCACCTAAAATTATAATCGCCTGAGTATTTTGGTAATTGAGATTCTAAAATTATAATAAAACAGTTTTGTTGTAAAATATTATTATGATTATAAAAGTATGTATTTCCAATTTAATTCGTTTTAAAATCAGATAATTTTATATTTAGATAAAAAAATTATAATTATATATATTTTGTTTATATTTAGTTAAACAAAATATATATAATTTTAATTATTTGTAATTATAAACTTTTGTAATTACCTGTAATATAAAAACCTTACGTTTATATTTGTAACTTACAAATATAAACGTTATAGTTGCAATTCAATTGAATAGATATTTTATTTATTAAAACTGCTTCTTTTTTTATGAAGGTGGTTAATTTATAAATTGGACACAAGTATATCTACAACAAGCTAATATGCGTTACGTGTCGGTTTTTACAATATTATTTTATAAATTATTACCAAATTATAAATTTAGCTTAGTATAACAAACATTTTTAAATTTCGGTTATGAAGGTTCGTACTATAGACTATCACCTCACAAAATAAAACCAATTTAAAATATTTTTAAAATGAAAATGAATTAAATTACTTTTTAATTTTGAAAGTAAATTTATTGTCTTGCAAAAGATTGAGACTATATATATTTATAAATATTTGTTTTTAAAACATGTAAATCTGTGGTATATACAAATTTGCATATACGAAGGATGTGTTTTTTCAATCATAAAATTCATACTTGAATTTTAGATTATGCAAAGATAGATACTTAACACAATTCATGTATTAATAGAATCAGTACATTTTTTTGTTAAGAAGTTTAACATGTGTATTAATTTAGTACAGAAATTTAACTGACAATGTTTTTGGCTGTACAGTATTAAATTGTACAACTTTAGAATTTAGTTGTACCCCTTTATAAAATACTGCTGATTAAATGTATTAGTGCGCAGAAAGGTTTGTAAATCAACAAATAATGAATGTTCTGTTCCACTGTGTGGATACTTCCATCAATACTATTGTTATTAAAATAAAAATTTGAGTTTTTTATTCTAAAAAGGTAATATTTGTAGGTCATATAGGCCTAGGTTTATTTGTTTTTTTAGTTTATATGTGGGAAAGCTTAAGTTTCTCTCTTGATAACAAGAGTTGTTTTACACTATCGAAAATCAGGTTATTTTTTGTATTTACGAATGATAGCATAATATATGCTACGAACAAATAATTGAAACAATTTAAACAACAAATTACTTAAAACTAACTTTAAACTCTGAATACTTATTACAGTTTCTCTATTTATTTATACAAATTCATGTACTATAATATGTTTTTTTTTTTATTTAAAAATAGGCCGACTAAGAGAAGTACCAACTTTTATAAAAAAAACATCATTATGAGTTTTAATAAAATATTTCTGATATTAACCTAAATTTCAATCAGCGTATGTCAAGACTGTCATCCTTCGGTAAGTAGAAAGCAAAGTAATAAACAAATTTTTATATGTAAAGATATTGATTTGATAGTCACATGCACAGATCAATATTGATTTTGCTTTAGTTAAAATTCGATATTTGTATAAATATGAATTAATTATCTACAGTTTATTTAGCCATAGCCTACAAAATAAAATAATTCGACCACGCAGCTGAACTGCTGACGTGAGTTGAGCGAATTTCAAAAATTAAATTGTTACATGTTTTTGGGTTTCAAACAACTATTTGGGAAATTGATCTACTCACGAAGGTGCTGCCAGCATGTACCAAATATATTGCCATCGGTCACCACGGTAAAAGCCGTGGATTTAATTCTGGTACTTTTACGGTATTTTACGTTTTGATTGTTTTGGGGGGAACCAGATGGGCTATAAGGTCGCGTAAAAAACAAAATGTGCACAATCATTTCGTATGTCTATTTTGTTAAAGAAAACTTCAAGAAAATTTAATTCTAGTACGGTAGAAGTTTAATTTTAATCTATAAAAATTTGGTCTAATTCTGGTCAAAAATTTGGTCTAATTCCGGTCAACTTTTTTGTCCAACGAACTCGTCCAAACGACTTAAAAACCAAACTGTTTACCAAATTTTGTTCAAATTGGACGTAAAATGCGTCCGTTAAAGTGCGCACACATACATACATAAATGTATACATATATATGATTTTTAATGACACCCTAAAACGTGTCCTGGGGACCATGATCGGTGCTCATTTGCGACCCAACCTTGGGTCTTACCATAAGGGCCACTGCAATAGCTCATTTTTCCTAAGGAAATTCACTAATATAAACTATGAAAGTGATACAAAAAGTAATTAATCTATAACTTACTTTACAAAATGAATAAAATCAATAAGAAATATATATGAAAATCTTTAGTACGTTTTAATGTAGATGTGGTATCATCGTATGGCGCAAGTGAGATTCGAACTTTTTTTTGCCTAATTGCATCCGACAGCAATGTGCTGTATTTTAGTATTATCTACTTTAATAAGTCTTGTTTGTCTCATCAGGTGGGCTTCTGCTTTTAAACATTGCGAAATTTAAATCAAATTAATAACCTAAAACATTTACACGGTTTTTATGGAGTAGTGTTTTTTTAATTAATTGCCAGAAATGTTAAAGTATTTAATTTATAATTGGTATTCCATCAAAAATAAGTTATTTGTTAAAACATGGCTTTATATTGGTTTTGTAAAAAAAATTGGCTTTAGTAAACGTGTAGGAAAAATCAAACATCTTCAATAATAAAGCAAGTACTAGGGACATGGAAATGCATTTACCCTATTGTTGCGTTCAGGTACATTATCCATGATGAAATGAATAATATATTTTTGATACTCCGGCTCTAAACTGTGGAAATGTCTTATGCAGGAAATTAGTTTTGTGACGTGTTATATGTTTTAATAGAAATGCGTTCAACTGTTAAATAAGTATACTTTGAGTTTCAATTTATAGCAAAGAGAAATTCTAAAATTCAGCTATATTGACAGCAGGTATTAATTTCCTTTGTAATTTTAAAATATTTGTAATATAGTTAAAATCATTATTATTATTCCGGATGTTTTTGTACAGAGTCTGCAAACCTTCACACGGTTTTTACCAAATATTAAAATTGGAATGTGGATAATAGAGAATTTCAAGATGTACAAATACGACATCTAATTATTAAAATTCAAAAGACTTCAATGAAGTCATTTTTTAATTTTAGATACAAATAAATTGTATTATTGTGATTAAAAAAATATTAATTTCAAAGACAATACTAATTATAATACTGTTCAATAATTTATGATTTTCAAAAAATAAGATACATTACTACTGATCCACATGTGTTATAGTAAAAACTATAATAAACGGTACCAGGAACTGGCACATACTTTCTCACAAACATATTTAAATTGTTAAACTTCATAACTGTAGGAGGGGTAGGAGTGGCGATATTAAAGTAGGAGATTAAATAATAAATATTATTATTATTAGCTAGAGAGAAAACTATTCGATCGATTTCGAACAAATTTGCACTAAACACGTCAATTAGGCCTGTATAGATGCACGAAAAAGGTTTTGAAAAAATTGAAAAACAACCCCATCTTTGGGCAAAAAAAACCCAAAACATTCTGTTACTAGAACGATGCATTTTTTTTTGCATTTGGTAGGGTACATTAATGGCTACAAATAAGCCGTTTATTTGTTTCGATATATTGGTCTTTTTGAAGCTGCTAAAAGAAAAACTAAGAAATCAACAAAATCTGTTTACAAAACACACTGTACACTAATAAATAAGTGAAGTGTATCACTTTACATAATAACAAACTTAGGTTGTGTTATCTTCTACAAATTATGATTGAATTGGGTCGGTTGCGATGTAAATGTAAAATAAATTTGCCTTGCAAGATGTTAACTCTGTGCCATTTAATTAAAATTAATACAATTTCACGAATGCATTATACACCTGAACTGCCAGACTTGGTTATACAAACTCGAAAAGTGGATTGAAAAAAATAGGCAAATATTTGCAAGTGCCGAGTGATTGCTATAGTTCCTGGAAGCGGGTGTGAGACAAAAAAAATCTAGTTTTATTTGCCCATGTGATATCGACTTGTGCAAAATAAATAGCTGTCATTGCGCACAGCCTAACGGATACAATTTTAATCCATTGGTTTCAGGAGAAAAATAAATAACAGAGAAATTCAGATACAGGACTGCATAAAAAATATATTTGTGTTAACTCGTCAGAATGATTATCTTTTATACAGATTTTTAAGTTTCAGCATAATGTATTTAAAAATGTCGTGTGTGCAGATCATAGGTTTAGAGTGTACGTCCATATTCTTAACTATATATATGCCATTTTAAACTACGAAAAACTTTAAACTAATTGAGCAATTACATTTTGGATGTAAAATAAAACACAAATTTTGAAAAACTAACAACTAATCAACAAACATCATAAGCATCACAGAAATCCTTGGCAAAATATTATTACGTAAATATTTTAATCTATTTTGGAATTTATGTAATATTTTTGTGTTAGGTAAAAGGGTTTACAAATAGGCTTTGTTAAAACAAGAATAGAGAGAACCGAACTCTAGTAAAGCAAATATATTCGGCTGATCAGTTAAAAATTTGTCCTCAACTAATTTGCCTTAGGTATATACCAAGAAGTTAAAACATCGAGTGAGTTCTAGCAATGGTGTACAATTACATTTTAAGCACTTTGTTAGTTGCAGTACTACAAGCTAATTCAATTTAGTTCGTTACTAGTAAACTATTTGTATTCATAATTGTACTATACAAAAGGGAAGTTTTAATGAACAGGGCACGATGTATACAATTCTTGGATAAAAACATACACACCGAACAAAAGAGATTGCGGATAAAATTAGCTAATGTAATTGAGAATTAAAACGCAGATGTAATAGCAAACGCAACATAATAAAAGTTACTGGGAGAGCTAATGCTTTTTCTTGGATTAAAGTTAAATTAAATGAAAATGTTTGTGGCAGTTATTTAGTTTAATAGGGCTTTAGTAATCATACTCCAGCAGTTAGTCGGGAGATTATTCTGCAATATCGGCAACGCTGTTGAAACAGTTTGCATAATAGCTGAGTGGAAGGGGTTAACAGTTTCTCTTCTAATTCCTTTTGCGTAATATTATACATTATATAAAATGTGATCAGGAATTTTAGGTTGTAGTATTTAATAAAAACATATGGCTGTTCGCTGTAGTTTTATATGCATAGTACATTAAAGAAAAGAATTTCTAAAAGTGATTTATAAACCTAGACAATTTGCAATGTATAAAAAAACTCAAATTAGGTTCACATTTTAGTTTTATAACATTACATTTTATATTTTATTTACGATACGATCCTTCATCTGATTGTTTGACAGTTACACCATTAGATTTGGAATTAAAAAGACTGCACAAAAGGGGGCTGTAATGTTTTGATAAAATGTACGGTTCGGAGTAATTTATTTAGGGTAGAAATTTTCAAACAACTGCAATTTAGATACTCATGATTGGATACAATCGTTTATTATTGGGGAGGAGTGATGGTGGGCGGGTATATATAGCTTTGTAATATTGTCTGTATACTTTAGTAGTGTTAAAACCCTCTGAGGATGGTGACCATGCCATCGAAATTTACATAAGGGTAGTAAAAATAACTTATAAAATTTAGTTGTTTAGTTATTGTTTTGTGGTTCGGGGTTTTTATTCAAATAAGTGTGATTTTGTCGCCACAGTGCTCTTTTATTTGTTTAATAGGTATATATATATTTGTATATATGTGTTCACACTCTAGCGGCCGCATTTTAAGCCCGATTTGGTTCAAATTTGGTACACATGTTGGTTGTGAACTTCGCTCAGACGAGTTCGTTAGCCAACAAAAATCAACAATCGGAAGCACATTTTTTGACCGGAAGTAAATATTGTTTGAGGTTTGTCCTACGAGAATGAATTTGTTTTTGAGTTTTTTTTTCTACAAATATAAATGTAGGATGTTATTCTACACATTTTGTTTTTTACGCGACCTTATAGCTCGCTTGGTTCCCCCAAAATCTATCAAAACGTATACTACCATAGTAGTAACTGGTTCAAAGCCACTTGGTGGATTCTACCGCGGGGTTGGCGTGCGAAGCACGCAATGCATTGTGTATTGAAGATACTCCCAATAAGAGGGTTGACCTGCGAAGCACGCAATGCATTGTGTATTGCTGCCAAGTAAAAGGTTACATAGAACATATATTGGGATAGGCTACATAATGAAAAGAATTAGGAACACTGGTTAAATATTATAAGCTTCTCTTGCTTTGCTCAAATTCATAAACATCCCATTAGTCACCTTTCTACAAAGTCAAAAGTCTTAAGTACACTGCAAAGCTTAGAGAATACAACAAATTTTTTTCTTTAACTTACCCAGAACATTCCTGTAACATCTGAGTTACCTATTTTACAAACATGATGTAATACCAACGCAAAGGATTGTTCTAAATCAAACAAGACGAGACAACACTTGAATATCAAGGATCAAAGAACACATGCACGGGCAGCACCCAAGGAAAACCAGAACAGAGAAGTGATTATTTGATAAAGCAATAGATGTAAGAAGGTTAAAAACTCTTAACTATTATAATCAACTGAACATTCATAGTGCAACTCTTTGTTACAATCGTATGCAACGTCCTATCTTCTTGGATGTGACCACATAACTATACATATTAAACTAATCTTTAAATAAATTGATAAGAATTGTGAGGTGCAACTAATTAATGTTGTTAACTCAATAGAATATAACAAAGTCTATAAACATGTTACGTCACGTGTATTTTAGTCAGATAGTGACGTCATTAGTAAAGGATGAACATTTGGCTACAACATTGTCTTGATGGACTTCCTCCTTGTAATGGTCAAGGAAATGAATGTGGCTGCATGCAATCAGTGTGCTCCTATTATCTGTCTTAATTGACGTTCAAGTCTCAGCTGTAATATGTTTCAAAACCATTAGTTGTAATTAAGTAATTAGAACAGTCCAACATTTTGTTTGACTATTAGATTACACTAATTGAAAATGTAAGTAAAGAAATTTTTTCTTCCGTTGAACTAATATAATCTAACTAAACTATTTACTAACTAGTATTATTTATTTACTTAAATAATTATTATGTGCTCATTCTTTTCTTGTTTTTCAATTTTCATTGCCTTTTACATTTAGAGAAGAATACATAGTTCTTCTTTAATTTAGCTATCTATTTTTTGTTGCAAAGTGTAACATATTTTACATTAATAAAATACTAGTAAATCCCCGTGAAAATCGCAGACGGTTCAATTAGATACACATCAGAAATAACATCATTTATACAAAATACCATTTAAACAACGCACTTTATCTAGGCCTACCTATCTATGCAGACGGGGATTTTTAACGCGGTTAATTTGTACAATTATAAGGACTATAAAACTGTAGGAATATTTGTTAAGATTTAGTGTTTATGTATATTATTATGTATATTTAAAGAAAGACAAAAACATTAACTTTTAATTGCATTTTTTTCATAATGATAGATCACATTATTTAGAAGTTATTAATATTAGAGGCTATATTATTGATTGACGTTGTAAACATAACCCCAAAGTATAATCTACGCTAGGTTTTGCTTGCGTATTACAGATGATGGTTGAAATCAGCTGTTATATTATTTCTTCTTTAAATGTTACTCCACGTACGCTCGTACGTACACTCGCTTTTATTCCTATCAGAAATCTGATAAGAAATCTTAATACATTGAGTGTATTTAAATTCATTGGAATAGCAATCAATTTTGTAACGCTTTTTCGTTACACTTATTTTATATTTGCCATAGCAAACGATTAATAAAACTAGTTTTCGTTACGCATTACATTTTCTATTAATTTTTAACTCCTAATGCAACTTCGTTCCAATAATCTGAAACTTTTGACTCAATATATTCGTAAATTGTATTACCATGCTGTTTGATAGAATTTGTTTCCAAATTTTTTTCAAATTAACGGTAAGATCGGCAATCAAATAGGCAATCAAATCCATAATAATATTATCTTTTTCGGCATTTGTTTTTGATAGGCTGTTTAGTGATTAAATTACAATTTATTACTACTTTTATAAATTTATTTTTTACTACTTTAATAAACAAATTACGTTACAGATTGTTTGAACTTTTAATATAGCTCTGACACTGCATTTAATCTCACGACTAAAATAATTAAGAAAATTTAATGGCAGTAAAGTAATAAATACAAGGTCTTAGATTCTTTGCAGCCAAGATTAATTTGTATGTACTTAATTTAAGATTCCTGGAGAGTTTAAACTGTACATTCCACCTAACAAACTTGATATTAATTATTGATTAATTGATCGTATAGTATATAGTATTAGTGTATAATATAACTTCCCTCAATTGTGGGATTACAGGTTTTGCAGTTCTATGAATATAGCCTATACATTAATTAAATTTATTTTATATTCCAAAACGCATCACGACCTAAACTTTTAAAAAATTTAAACGATTATTTATAAAATTGTTCAATAATTACAAGATATTTGGCCAACTAATATGTATCGACTGAAATTATTGATTTATAATAAGTTACTTACTGAATCCATATTTGTTTATACATTTATTTCTGGGATCTCGATAACGGCTATAACGATTTTGATGAAAAATTGCATATATGGGTTTTTTGACGTTAGGAATCGAATGCGCTAGGTCTTATGCAAAAAATGCGCATACAATTTAAACTCTGAACTTCTTTTATATACCACCTTTGAAGTCACTAAGTATAGGCGAATAGATACATTATAGATAAAATCAACATGTTTTACAAGCAGATGTTAATCTGTTAGTTTTAGCTCCAGAGGTTTATATACTATTTAACAAACATAAATCATTAACAATGTCTCAGGTGGTATAATTTTCAACTTATTTCTTTTGTTAAACACCAAACGTAACTAAAACATTATTTTTGCGCTGTTATTAACCGTTCTGAAAACTTTTTCACCAGTTTCTTCATTCTTTGCATTTCAATAAAGGTAATATAGATTATCTAATGATTGTAATTATTATCTGTTATTTCTAAAATATATAAACCATATCAAATATGGCCTATTCGTTGGATAGGTAACATAACCTACATGTACCTATAGAGGTTTTTGGACGTCAGTATTCAAATGCTAGGTTTTATATCTGAAAACAAATTCTAATAAAATGTTGGAACTAATTATACTGATGTTTTTTTTATTATTTAAATAAGCAGTTCATATGTACGTAAGATCGAAAAATATTCATATTTATTCAGTATGCGATTTGTATTTACATACATTGTCCTAAAAGAAACAATTTAAAAATATACTGATCCATGCTCGGTCGCCCAGGTACTTATAAGAAAATAATGAATGTACATTTGTTCTATAATATTGTGATATAAGGTATCTTTGAATATACCCTGATGTAGCAGTAATGTAATCAATGTTAGTTCTCTTGTTAAAGCTAATGGGAGAGGATATTGTAACCGACAACACACACGTGACAACATATCACAGGCAACTGGTATTGACAAGTAGATAGCATTGGATAAAGTGAAAATAGTCCAGTATGTTTCCATTTCCACACACAACATGAAGTGGTATAACAGAATAGAACTTAATCATATTTATTTAAACCTTACCTTATTACAATAAGATTGCAATAACATATTAAAAAAGAAAATTACCTTATCACCGTCCGATAAGTTGATATTTCTATCAATTTAAACAAAATTGTTCATAGCATTTATACACAAACAAACAATTATTTCAACCTAAATTTCTATACAATACGGACACAATCACACACACCATTAAACTTTAGGAATATTCCTACTTTATTCGCAAAAATAGATTGTGTTTAAAGTAAATTTAAAGATATGCATAATTATATATTTATTAAATAAACAATTATAAAACTTCGGTTTTAAAAATCAGCACATAAACTCGATGTAAATGTAAAGTTTGAAAACTTGCGTTACAAAATATATTTTAATTACTGAAATAACAGAATAAAAATGTACTTTACAGCGTAAACACATACAGTATATTTTTATAGGAATTTAGTCGGTAAGAGTAGAAATTTTTTAACAATAAAATTATTTGAATCTTTAATGTTAATAATAATAATATATGTACAAAAAAATAAAATAAATTTAATAAGTAATTACAATTAAGTTTAGTCCAGATAAAAAGAAAACTGTTTTTCTTTCAATTTACGTAAGACACTTTAGATAAATACTAACTCTGAGCAAAGTAATGTATTCCATATGGAAACATGAAAAGTATATTGTATATAAAAATGTATGTCAAACCTGCTTACAAATTACTTGATTTTGCTAGATAAAAGCGATACTGAAGAATATTTGTATTAACTGAAGTAAGAAGGTTTCCAGCTTTAGTGACTTAAAGTTATACTAAAAACATAAATCAATTCAGACTGTTTCCTCATTTACCACAACGACAACCTAAATTACATTGAAATGCTATTTATCCTGACAGAATTTGTAACTTTGAGGAAGGCTTGAACCACATCAACACTCTCTTATTACCATGTTAAATGACAATCACTTAATTAGATAAAAGTAATTTATCCTACACAATATTTATTTAAGACAAAATATAGTAAAATATTAACAAACAAAATACATTACGTTAGAATTAAATAAAACTTATTCTACTTTTAGAAGTATTTTAATTATGTTGAGAAAATTACAAATTCAGTGAAATTAATAAAACTATTGTAATAAAACTAAATCGTACTATGTTAAATTGAAAAGTTAATTTCAGTTATCTATCGGAAATTTTTCTAAGGCCAGTAAATCATAACTTGAAAAACTGAAGTCTTAAACTATAAAGAAATTACATTTTAATATGTTGCATAAAAATCTGAGTTTAAAGTTTTAATACATTCCAGTAATGTACATAACATACTCTCAGGAAAACGTATTCATAAAAGTTAACACAATGAATAGATAGATTTTTTGTTTTAAAGAGGAATAACAATTTTTTGCAGAAAAAAATATTCGTTAAAGTTATTGGAATTACATACGATTTATTTTGTATTTATTTTACCTATACTCGCACTACACTGCATATTACATCCAAATAATACATCTGAAAACACATCTTGCACATATTTTAAGGGAAAAATTCGTTATACAAACGCATAAATTGCAAAACGTGTTTATTTTGTTTATTTGTTGTTTTAAAGGAACATTTTAAGCAAAACTGTTGTCTAAGTGGGAAAAAATATTGTTCGAAATGTTGCTCAAATTCCCATTTCAACACTTACCTACCTTTATTTTGACCTCTGTTCATAAAAGTGCTGCAGCTATTATAAAATACAACTACAATCTAACGCAGGTATTGGAGGTAGCTTATACATTAAGGTAAAGCTACCATAAGTGTTTTGAAATAGTCAAAATTTGTTTTCCATTATCAGCATGTACTGTAATATTGTGTTTGGGAGCCATAACCTGGGTTCTCTAAATGATCCAAGTACATATTTAATAGCCTGAACATATTTAATAACACTATATAATGTGCATATATCGTTCAGTAAGTCTAAAGCTATAAGAATATCTTCTGGAGAAATGTTTTTAAAACTTTAATAACAACAAACTAATTTCTTTAGTTCATTGACATGCTGATACTTAGCCTATTTATACATCTATAAATTTATTTCAAACTCATATTTTATTAAATTTATTTTTGGATTTTTTTACAATTAATTTATAGTAAAACTTATTATCCTAGCCCAGTGTATAGGATGTCAATTATGTATAGAGCAAAATTTATTGTAGGGTGTATACTGAGTTTAATTTAGCAATTTATAACATAGGATTAGTAATATAATTGCTCTATGATGTAAAAATAAATAGAAATTAAAATAGTATGGATAATATTATATGTCTTTTCTCCTAAAATATCGTTCTTACGTTTGCTTTTTAATATTTATTCATTTATTTACAATAAATCTATCAAATTGATCCTACACATATTTGTTTTACAATAATAAAAAATATAAACTATATATTACTGTAATACTATGTAAGTTTATGTATTTTTCTGAATACAAACCAGAAACAAAAGAACAAGTTTGAATAATACATTAGTTCAAGTTTTTTGTACATTTTACATATATAGTTATAGTAATTCTTAACTCTAATTAAAAATAACTAAATTTATTTGTTATCCGTCTTGTGAATTCATTCAGCGTTTGTTTGTGCTTTTCGAATCACATGTTTCATTCGCTTAAAGTGATACGCTTAAAGTGATTCTCACAAGACTGGATGAGCAAAATAACGCAAACAAAATCATTTTTGAGAGACTGAGTAAACTGGAAAACCTTTTAAAAAGCAAAAGATATCCACATGAACTACAATCTTAAAATTGTAACTTGGAATGCAAATGGTCTGCTGCAAAAGGTAAAGGAACTGGAGGTATTTCTGAGTGACGAAAGGGTAGACATCTGTTTAATATCTGAAACTCATTGTACGATGCAATCGTTTCTTAAAGTACGTGGCTATTCAGTATATCATAGCTCCTCACCCTTCTAATAAAGCTAGAGGTGGTTCTGCGGTGATCATAAGAGAATCAATTGAGCACTACGAACTGATGAAGACTCAATATGAATCCATGCAGGTAACCACAGTAAGTGTGTCGACAAGAAACAGAGTATACAGAATATCGTCTATTTATTGTCCGCCTAGACATACTTTAAGGAAGAGTGACTTTACTGACCTGTTTAAATCATCTGGTAGCCATTTTATTATTGGAGGAGACTTCAATGCGAAGCATCCATTCTGGGGCTCAAGAATAATATCTCCGAGAGGGAAAGAGCTTTTTGAAGCAGGTAGGAGGGAAAATTGTGACTTTCATTCATCTGGAGAGCCGACTTATTGGCCAACAGATAACATGAAAACGCCTGACCTTATTGATTTTTTCATCACTAAGGGACTGTCTGATAACTATGTGAAGGTTGAAAACAGTCATGATCTTTGTTCAGACCACTCTCATGTTGTTATGACTGTAAGCAAAACATTGGTTGAGAAACTTTTGCCCCCCAGGTTAACCAGTTACAAAACTGATTGGGAGGGTTTTCAAAAAGACCTTGAAGATCGCATAGAAACTCAGGTACCACTTAAAACCAATGAACAGTTACTAGAGGAAGTTGAGCTGTATAATAGAAATGTACAACAGGCAGCTTGGAACAATACACCTGTAGTGAGTAGAACAACAGCTAAAAGCATGAACATCCCACTAGAAGTTAGGCAATTAGTAAGGGAAAAGAGAAAAGCTCGTAAAAAATGGCAAATCAGTCGATATCCACAAGATAAGATGGTGCTTAATCGACTAAGTAACAAATTAAAGGAAGTCATTGATGAGTCAAAGAATGAAGCTGTCAGCACGTATCTTCAGGGCTTAACTCCAGGCAAAGATACTGATTATTCACTGTGGAAAGTCACTAAAGGCCTTAAAAGGCCTGTTATGCAAGTGCCTCCAATCAGAAAAGAAAATCATAAATGGGCGAGGAGTAATCAAGAAAAAGCGGAGATATTTGCAGAGTATCTAGAAAAGACATTTAAACCACATCCTGGTCAAACCTGTGATGAGAGTGTTTCAGTAAACTATAGTAGTGGAAACATGATTATAAAACAGGTGACACTGAAAGAACTCAAGGACGAAATTAAATT